>CAIGQQ010026964.1:19648026-19676761 GCA_903798035.1 Danio albolineatus | reverse complement strand
CACACACACACACACACACACAAACAGATTTGGCTATTACATTTGCTTGTGCCGAGTCTCGGGAACTGCATGTTCAGTCAGTGACGTGTTGTGACTGCAGAGAAATAAACTCTGCTGAATCACACCACCGTACTATACCATACCTCACTCGCTCATCAGCATCAGCACACCTCTACTCTACTGCTATCGCTCGGTTTGTGTGTGTATGCTGTGTGTGATCTATGCGTGTGTTTGTGTGCGTATGTGTGTGTGTGATAAGCCTGGTGCTGGGTTACTGCAGTGAAAGGCTGAGTAACCACTGAATGTATCATCCTACATCCATCCTGCCCTCACAATAGGACAGATCAATACATGACTGCTCTCAAAAGTGCTGCTATCCTTCTTCCTTCTCTTCCTATTTCTTTCCATTTGTGATTTGTTCTCTTTTTTTGCCATCAGTTTTGAAATGTAAGGCAAGGCAAGTTTATTTATACAGCACATTTCATACACAGTGGCAATTCAAAGTGCTTTACATAAACAGAAATAAAATTTAAAGTATAAGAAAATAAAAACGAGTAATAAAAAACAGATTAAAATGTCTTAAAACAGGTTATAAAAGAATGAAAAAGAAAAGAAAGACGCAATAGTGCGATCTGTCGGACGTAGCACAGTGCTCATTCAGTAAAACAGATGTGTTTTCAGTCTTGATTTGAATGTGCCTAATGTTGGAGCGCATCTGATCATTTCTGGAAGCTGATTCCAGCAGCGAGGGGCGTAGTAGCTGAAAGCAGATTCACCCTGCTTTGACTGAACTCTTGGAATTTCTAGTTTATATGATCCTAAAGATCTAAGTGATCTATTAGGTTTGTATTCAGTGAGCATATCTGTAATGTATTGAGCTCCTAGGCCATTTAGTGATTTATAGACAAGTAGTAATACTTTAAAATCTATTCTGAATGTAACTGGGAGCCAGTGTAATGATCTGAGGACAGGTGTGATGCGCTCTGATTTCCTGCTTCTGGTCAGGTGGACAAATGTAGAATTAAAATAGTTTGTGTCGCACATTACGTTTTAGAGGTGGACAAATCATGTTAGTTTTAATAATAGAATATTAGAATAAAATATTTAGTTTTTTTTAACATTTTTTTTCTGACTATAATGTTTGCAACTTATCCCTTTTGATGCTCCAGCATGATATTTCATGTTCATGCAAATGATGAGAGGCACAGAGTTCATCCATCACATGTCAGTTATTTAATTACAGCAAGATTATTCTGCTTTTTTTGTGCTGCACTTCATTTGTTTTTCTTTTGCGGCTACACACCCTACAGTCGACACATTTACATTTAAATTTTGTCATTAACTGACACTTTTGTCCAAGGTGACTTACAGTTGGGAGAAATGAACCTAATTTTTAAAGAACCAATTTTCTCTAAAAGGATTTTATAATATTTTGCAGCTATAGAAATAATTTAGAAACATAATTACAATTTATCGTGATGTATTTAAGTAAAACATCTTTTTTGCTTTATTCTATAAACTGCTAATGACCTTTTGTTGCAAATAAATAAAATAATTGCCGTATAATCATTTTTCAAAAAATAAAATAATTAAAAATGTTTAGTTTGTTTACCATAAACTTCAAAGGAGTTTGGTGAAATAACCCTGACCCCCTGATAACCCTGATCACAATAAAAATAAAACATTCATTTCTCTGGCTAATTATAATTTTCTGATGTAAAATAAATACTTTAAATGATAACATTTATTTGAAATTTGAAAGAAATATCAGACCTTTATAGATTTTGCTACAAAAATCTGAAAAGTTCTTTCTCATTTGCATTTTGCCCCCTTGACATTAATTGCATTATACGAATCAAATTGAAATATATCCCAGTACGTTCCAAATGACTAAATAATATTGTAAAAACAAAAGGCTTTACCACTCATGAAAGGTAAATTCTTGAGCTCCATTATTGTGTTTTTGTGTTACAGTTAATAAGCTCTATGAGCTCCATAGCAGAACACTGTTTGCCTTCGCTGTTGCGGACACTGTTTGACTGGTACAGAAGACAGAGCGGGACAGAAGACGAGTCGTACGAGTACAGACCTCGCTCCAGCACCAAATCCAAAGGGTGAGGAGACCTGATATCAAATATACATCAGTTCCAGCTTTATAGATGTGACATTTGCAGTTAAAACCTAAAACATAAATTCACAGAGACTGTAAATGTAAACATTATATTGAAATATCTGTTTTTATTTTCAAATTATTATAATTTATTAAATTATTATTATAAATTATTATATTTTAAATGAGGAAAATCAACTTGCGTTACGGGTGTGACCAAAAAAGTATGCAAGTTTACAGTAGACAACATACTTTGTACAAATTCTGGGAATTAAACTGAATTATACTGCAGAGTCAAAAAAAATAATGCCAATCAAAAGGATAAGGGCTGGTTTACTATAGAACAAAAATGATTGATTTTATTTTATTAGGAAAAAGCTATGGTTATGGATGTGACATGGCACTTGTGTGACTGGTGAATCAAATATAATTGTTTGAAAACATTGACAGAGACGTTTTTGAGTACTGTAAAATACAAGCCTACACACACAAAAAATACAAATAAATAAATAAATACATAGAAAGTGTTTCGCTATTTTGGTCAAAGATTGAAACTTGCGTGATAATGTTCAAATACAAAACATAAGAAGGTTTCTGTTTTATCTTCAATTCAGCCAGTTCCCCAACAGTTCCAGATGCTTTTTTTTCTTTTAACTATTTGGAGTTCATAAAATGTTTTTATTCTAACTTTTGAATCTCATTTTAGAGATGAACAACATCGGGATAAAGACTACCTACTGGAGCGACGGGACTTAGCCATAGACTTCATGTTTTGTTTAGTTTCTGTGGAAGTTTTGAAACAGGTGAGGTGTTGTGCGTTTCATTGCTTAGGTGTGGTGTTTTTCTGAACTCAGAGATAGGTGTGTTGTGGTATTAGCATGCATAGACTTGCTAATGGTATATCAAGGATTCTGAAGTAAAACAGTGACCCTTATATCTCAGAGCTGATGTTGATCAAATGTTTTCTATAGATTCCCCTTCATCCTGTGCCAGACACCTTAGTACAAGAAGTCCTTAACCTGGCATTCAAGCACTTTAAACACAAAGAGGGGTGAGTACACATGCACTAACAAATACTTTTGTATGCAAATCAAACAGGTGTCCTCAAGGATGCAAACTTGATGATGAATGCAAACAAAAGTGTGATTCTTATAACTAATGTTTTAGTTTAAATGATTAATTATTAGCATTTTCTGTAGTCATTATAAAGTTTGAGCTTTAGGGTCTTATGTACTTGTTAGTTGTATTTAATTTAGTGCTGTGCAAAAATGAATGGCAAATAATCTAAAATAAGAGTTTTGTTTTGAAATAATTTCAGTGTGTATATTTATTATGTCTATATATGAATACAGACATGCATATATTTTTTAATATTTCAATATAAAATATATGTGTATATGATGCAAATTATATGTACATTTAAACATCCGTTTCATATAATGTTGTTTTTAATGTGTGTTTGTGAATGACATAGGGCTGGGCCGATAAACAATATTATATTGAATTGCAACAATTTTTGTCAATAGCAATGATAAGCTCTGGACTTTTTAATTCTATATTGATCTAAGGGTCAATCACACAGCAGAAATGTGCAACAATGGGAATCTATAAATGTGTTAATATTAGATGCATCAAATTTTTGACTGCCAAAAATGATCAACCACGAAAAATTGGTTACACTATTTAATGGAGCCTCTAATTGTTATTGCTTAATATGGAAAATAATTAATCGAGATTATGTTTTTGCCATATCGCCCAGCCCTAGTATCACATATACATTGTAAATGTATATAATACACACACGAGCATTGTCAAAACAATTTTTTTTTTTTTTTGCATGTGATTATTCTTTTCCCAGCACATATAAAAAGCATATATGAAGCTGCTAAAAATCTGTAAATTGTGTAAATATCAAATTTTTTAAAGGTCTATTAGGGTGTTTTCACACCTAGATGTTTGTTTCAGAACTTGTCTCATGTGCCCAGTTTGCATGGCTTATTAGATATGCAAAACCCACAATCCCTCTCCGATCCGAGCCAGATTGCCTGAATGAGGGGGTCTGAGCTCAATTGAAATAAACTCTGGAGTGAATCGATTGTAGTGGGAAAGCAAAACAATCCAACGAACCAGGCTAAATCACAGTGTATTTTAGTTATGTAATAGCCATGTATACAGCTATATGAAGAGAGAATTATGAGTAGGGTGGGATGTCATCCTTTCTACCCCTAAATGTGCATTTCATGTCAAATACATAAGTGAAAATATGCTAAAATATTACAGAGAGCTGATTATCCGTAAGGAAAATTGACCGAAATTCCCATCTTATTATTTTTCCATATTTTAATCTTATAATTTTTTGTATTAGGCCTAATGTTTTGTTCATTTCTGCACTAACACCTCAAAAGAAAGACACCTCACTGACACCTCAAAAGAAACAATGATCTGCTTCATGATCTGACTGCAGTCTCGGTTCATCTGTTATTTATCTCTATTGTTTTAAGCCTAAAATGCATTATTCCTGCCAACGTTTTTTTTAATTTTTTTTATAGAATGCTTGATTCAATAGATAGGTTTTTATAAAGCTTGACAACTGAAATGGAGCTATGTATGAGAAAGTCTTACCTCTCTGATTTATATTTGGTGACGATGTCTGTGGGTGTCAAAATTATAAGCGAGAAGGTGCACTTCAATGTCTTATTGTTTATGATCATAAATTAAAATAGCAACGTGACAGCTGAATGGAATCTGCGGGACTCTGAAAAATAAACCCTGAAACTGCCCAACGTGAGGAGAGTTTACTCACATGTGACTTATTTGAACTATTTTGGTCGTTTTAGAAACTTTGTCGTGTGAAAGCGAACTGCACCAATAACAAAAATAAACATTGTAACAATTTTATTCCCTCTTTTGGAAGAAAACAATCGATCTACAGATGTAAAAGCACCCTTAGTTTGCTTACTTTGATTGAAAGGAACAGTAAAAACTAATAAAATATTTTAAAATAATACAAATTCAAATACAGTTTATTTGAGCTGAATTGTCAGCGTAATTACTTCATTGTCATGTGGTCTTTCATAAACTATTCTAATATGCTGGTTTGGTGATCAACAAACAATGATCAATGTAATTAGCCCATGCTGAATTAAAGTGTTTATTCATTTAATATTGTAAATCTTTCTATTAAATGGCTTTGTACAAATAAATTTTGTAAGTAATGAAAATATGGAGTAGGATCTTTTGAGATTTGTGTGGAATAATGTCTCGTCAATAATTGTTGTTATTGATTTGTTCATCAGGTACTCAGGCCCCAACACTGGTAACGTTCACATCATCGCTGACCTCTATGCTGAGGTTATCGGAGTCCTCGCCCAATCCAAGTGAGTTCTGTGGCACAAATGTGTTGTAATTTGCTATAAAGTGTGAAGCACGTAAAGCAAAAGGATGAAGTTGATGCTCGCACATCCATTCAGATCTCCCATCAGAGTTAACAAAGCCCTCAACCCCTCTCATTCTGTCGCATTAACTCTGCTCAATGATTTATACAGTCTATTGATGCTTTTACTGTTACTGTAATTCTCTACTGGCCACACGTTAAGACTCCCTCACAGCTACATGAAACTGTCTGTTTAAGCTGTAATGTAATTTAGCCGTGTGCTGTAATAGTCCGCTCCTGAAATTGATTTACCACAGTGCTCAACCTCCCCTCCAGTTCACGATTTCCTGTGTGGAGCCACTTTGCCCCGAGGATGGCGTTTTACATAATATGATAAAGGCATGATGCGCTGACTGTGGTCTTGCTTGTTTGGATACAGACAGTTTGTGTTGTTAGAACTAGCTTTTGACTATTGAATTTCGTATCCGTCTAAGGAACTTTTAAATCTTGAACTTACTTCCAACACCTAGTTGTTTTTTAAACCTCTTATATGAAGTGTTTAATGCTGGTTGAAGGCTACTACACTATTAGGCACTTGATGGAAACTTGACACTTCATATTCATCGACATTTTTGTGAGAAAAAGTTTATTTATTTATTTTCTCCTTCGTAACATAACCTAAACAAACAGATCTCAGCGTGTAGGACTTGATGGCGTGATTTTACAGGAAAAATCGAAAGACTTAAATGTACGCTTCCGTTAGCTGCTCGTCCATTCTGTAATGTGGAAAATGAATGAAATAACAACTCTGTGTTGTAGTGTCAATGTGGAAAAAAAGTATTATATATGGCACTATGTAGTCTATAACCTCAAATATGAACCACTAATTAGTCTTGTGTTGCACAGGTATGTTTGTGGGATTAATAAAATACACCACAAGAGTCTAAAAGATCAATTTTGACTTTTTCGAAAGTCATTAGAATTTTATTTAAAGACCATTTTTTTATGAAGACATTTTGTTAATTTCTTATTAGTAAAAATTTTGTTAGTAATATGCTTTTCTAATAACTCAAGCTAATTTTCTCAGTATTTTGAATTTTTTAAATCAAATTTTGGTAACAGGGATGCAAAGATTATAGATTTTGGTTTTATGGTTATAGTCTGAGGAATAATCACGGTTTCACGGTTATCAAGATTATTATGCATTTATTAGTTTCAAAACACTACTAGTTTAGAAAATCACATGAAAACTTATTATATTTTAAAGTGTTATTTATGCTGCTTTGTAACCAATTTATACAGCACAAGATAATATTAAAAGCAAACAATAGTCCATTCCTTTTTTGACTAAAATAAGCATTTTAATGCAAGTAATATTTTTACACTGAAAATAAATGACAGAACAATGAATAAGTAAATAAATAAAAATGTTATTGTCTAATGTAAATCTAAGCTACACGTTAGCTAAGTATTTCCCTTTTAAAGAGAACAAATGTAATCAACGGCTGCTGAGCCTCTGTCTAAAAGGCACTTTTGATCAACTATATTAACAAAATTGTTTGGTAATAGTTTGTATTTTTTTCTCTTTGGAGTAGGAATGGGTATATCCCATACAAGTGAGAAGCTGATTGATCAGTTCTTGTCACATGACTCATGGGGCGCTTGCGGGATTCTTTAAACTTGGTGCGCCTGGAAAATGTGTGCGTATTGATCCCAATATGCACACGCAAGCAGCACGGCTTCACTAGCAAGAACGAACTTGAGAGCGCAAAAGACATGACGTGAACGGCCATTAGTTAATAGCCTCAGCCATAGTTAATCCAGTGTCTGTGAGTATTAACCTCGGTGTACAAGCACAACTTTAAAATAGGGCACAGTTGATATAACTTTTAGTTGTAGCAGTTTTGTTCCATGCAGAAACGTGGCGTATAGAAACCTGTACGATTAATTAACCGTGACGTGTTAAAGCACGCTTAAAAGTACAATCAGTCAATCATTGCATCCCTAGTAACAGTCTGTTGACATCATTCTAGTGAAACTGCAGGGCATATCATTGTGATCAGATGCTTTCTTATCTGCCATTTTCTCACTGCTGTATTTATTTTATTCGTTTTGCTTTTATGAGGAAAAAGCGCACCACATATTTACAGATACAGATTTTTCGCTTTCAGCAGTATATAAAGGGTCCCAAAGTTTATATCAATATATCTTTTTGGCAATGTTTTTATTATATGCTCCTCCTGTTTCAGTTAATGGTAATTTAATCAAAAGTGACTTTTATAATCGTACTGAATACAAAGTACATCAAATATTTATTGAAGTAAGTATCAGTATGGAGCTGCAAGGTATGAACTGCAATGTGCACAAAAACATTCATTCAACTTTTTACTTCTAAAACAGTAGATATAATTCAAAATGAATGGGGCCTAGTTCAGGCACAGTTATCAAGTTGTAGTCTTTGTTAATTTCAGTATGATTTATTCTGTGTGCGTGCATGTATGCAGGTTCCAGGCGGTGCGAAAGAAGTTCATCACAGAGCTGAAGGAACTGAGGCTGAAGGAGCAAAGTCCTCATGTGGTGCAGAGCATCATCAGCCTCATCATGGGCATGAAGTTCTTCAGAGTCAAAATGTATCCCGTTGAGGACTTTGAGGCTTCGTTCCAGTTCATGCAGGTCGAGACACATGCTAACACAGACATGCACTGTATGTTCTTGTGGCTTTGTAATGAGCCGCTGAAGGTTGTTTAGGCCTGTCACGATATCTATTTTTTGTTGTACGATATATTGCACTAAAATATATCGGGATAAACGATATTATTGTCATTTAAAGACCATTTTAGGTCACTCATTATATAATGCCAGAAGGGCAATAGAATAGCATCATAAAACTAGTACACTCTTCAAAAGAACACATCATATTTTGTTCTTTAGAATATTTAATTTATTTAGTCATTTTAATAATTTAATGATTAGGCATTGGAATCAGAATGTGAAAACGCATATCAAAAACAAATAATAATAAATGTAAAAAAAAAAAAAAGCAAGGTAAAGAGTAACAGAGTCTGCGATATCTGCTACCAGATGTATTTTCAGTTGTCAGGCACCCACATCAAAATAGACTTTAGTCATTTATGGTAAATACCATTTTAACCATACTGACACTGACACCTCCAATAGAGATAAAGAGGTTGTGCAATAAGCTAAAATGTTGCAAACATTATTTTTTACGTATGGGTGATATATATTGCATCACCAAAAATTATTGAGCTCATGTTTATGTATTGTGCAATAAGTCGATATATTGATTATTGTGACAGGCCTAAGGTTGTTGATGAATGATTTTGTCAACTGAAAAATTCTCTTTAAAGGGATGGTTTATCTCATAATTAAAACCTCATTCATTATTCTGTTTGATGTTCAAAAGTAATTGAGGTAAGAATAAGAAATTGTGTCACGGTATTCGAATAGACTGTGTTCGATTTTAGAAGCATAAAAGAACTCTTAATACATTCATTCATTCATTCATTTTCTTTTCGGCTTAGTCCCTTTATTAATCTGGGGTTACCACAGCAGAATGAACCGCCAACTTATCCAGCCTATGTTTTACGCAGCGGATGCCCTTAAGCTGCAACCCATCACTAGGAAGCACACATTCACACTTATTCACAGACATAAACTACGGACAATTTAGCTTAACCAATTCACCTACTGTATAGCGCACGTCTTTGGACTTGTGGAGGAAACCCACGCAAACACAGGGAGAACATGGAAACTCCAATGAAATGCCAACTGACCCAGCTGAGGCTCGAACCAGGGACCTTCTTGCTGTGAGGCGATCGTGCTACTCACTGCGCGACTGTGACACCCTCTTAATACATTTAGATTTAGATAATTAATACATATACATTTGGAAATGCTTTTAAAACACTTTTGGTCCCTGTTTTTTTTTTTTTTACTCTCTGTGAGTCAGACAGTAGTTCTTTTGTTTTATTTGCGAGCCCTCTGTTGTCATCCCTCATAAAATCTCTTGAGTAACAGTCTCAGTGCACTGAACCTACCTTTGCCAACAGGACTGTGTGGAGCAATGCCTTTACATTAGCCAGTTATAGGCAGTGAAATCCGGCACTCAATATGGGCTGCTTTTAACAAGCACAATAATTCAGAGATTTTTACTGAGCCAAAAGCTGCTAAGAGATGCTGTGTTTTATAGTAGACCTCATATTTCTCCAAGCACTGTATTCGAGCGTGCAGCCTATACTGAACATTAAATAGTTGCGCATCCTTTTTAGTTACTAAAATCATGTTTTCTACTGTGAAAATTAGCATTTAATTGATGAAATGCTTTGTTTTATGTGTCTGTGTTGGTGAGGCAGGAATGTGCTCAGTATTTCCTGGAGGTGAAGGATAAAGATATCAAACATGCACTGGCTGGCCTGTTTGTTGAGATCCTCATCCCTGTAGCTGCTGTAAGTACCACACAACTTTCACTTTGTTGAAACGGATACACAGGATACCGTACACATTATCTCAATATGTAACGTATTATGCCTGTGATATCCAAGCTGCATTTCAGGAAATGTTTACTGTCACAAAATACTTCATAAATAAATCTAATAAAAAACATAAGCATTATATACAGGCAAGTGTATTACTTTTGTATTACTTGTATTCAACCAACTAGTGTTTTTTTTCCACCCAAATGATAATAAGATGTGCAAGAGGCATCATTGTGGAATAAAAATATTTCTCTTTCCCAGGGGTGTGGATAATTTTGGGCTTGACTGTATACGTGTATGTGATTATCTATATTACATTACATAATCGCTACTGATTCTATTTAATTTAATTCAACTTACTGTCCCAAAACAAAGAATTCTCCTTCTTAAGTACTGCAGAATCAGCTGGATTCCTCTTGTATACTAAAATGTGATGCATTCTGGCTAAATCGGCGTATTGCTACATCAACTCTGATTCAAATTAACGTAATTTCACAATATGACAACACAAGAATGCAGAACATTACACAACTTCCCATTAATTCAAGTCAGAATATGTTTGTGTGATCTGTAAACACTTCATTCCAGTCCCATTCTGAATTTCCCAATGCTTTTGTTGAAAAATTATTTGAATGTCCCACAAATTTAAGCATTAATTAGTACCTTTTAAGTTTTTACTAGTGGAGAGGTTTTAAAACAAACATAAGCATCGCTTGTAAGGTGAAAAAATTATGCAGTTGTGCTTTACTCTTAGCTCCACAGTGATCATATCATAGTCTGTTTCAATCACAGATCAGTTTGTGAATTGAGAACATTTGACGAAGGCTCAGTGACTCTTGTGCAAAGTTTATGATGGTACATGTCCTGTCAAGTGGTTCGAGGTGGAGCTTGTGGAATGAGTTGCTACAGAAACACAATTGAAATGCGTTTGGCTTTGTATAGACAAGACAAATGGCTCTGAGTGATTTGTGTGCTGTTGTGCTGCGAGCGGGTGTAGCTCAGCATGAGGTTTCATATGTTTGTGCTTGTGTGTTTTTGGAAGGCGGTGAAGAATGAAGTGAATGTGCCCTGCCTGAAGAACTTTGTGGAAATGCTCTACCAGACGACCTTTGACCTCAGCTCAAGAAAGAAGCACTCACTGGTACAGTCCTTTTTCTGCTTTGATTTATACTTTTCCACAATCCTACAGTAGCCTGGATCATTTTGCCGCCCAGAAAGGTTTCGTTCTTCTTTGGAGCACAAACAGACACGTTTAGTAGGATCTCTTGGTTGCCCTTTTCAGGAGTTTTAACGCTTCAGAAAGTGCCATAAATCTCTAATGAAAGTGTTCCATAAGATTTTTGCAGCTTTTGATGTTGCCTCATACAATAGCATTGAGTGAGATCAGCGTTCTGTTACAAGTGCATGAGAAGTAATAATGTCCAATTTGTGAAATTCATGAATTTGACTTCTAGTCCTGTTATTCCAATTTCTATTTACTATAATGAATAATTAGAGTCGATGTTAGTGGGTAATGCTTTGGAAGGTTTTAGGGTTGTGCAATTAATAGAAAAAAATATTTCAATTCAGTTTTGGCCTTCAATGGTTATGAAAAAATTGTAATCAAGATGAAACTGTGTTAAATGTGTCAACACGGTGTTAGGTATATAATAAATTAAAGGTGCAGTAGGTGATCTGCCTAAATGCTAACCGGTTAGCATATTATCTTTAAAAACACAATCCCTCCCCTGCCGTCCAAAGCCACGCCTTCTCAAATTGCGAACGCTCACATTAAAGATGACAGAGACCCACTAGATCATGCCATTCGCCAGTTAGAAAACTTATAGTACTTTATAATACTACAACTCTGAACGAAAAACTGTATTATATCTAGCACATTTTCAGTTGCGTAGTTGGCAAGCAAAACCTGTCATAATGCACAATATTTTATGCATGCAAGGATTGCTGGTCTCACTCTCTCACGCGCTGTCCTAAAGCTACTACTGTATGCTTAGTGGTTGGCCAGCATGCAGGAATTACACTTATTACTAAGCCATACTCGCATGCTATTTCAGACTGAATATTCGAAGTAGCATAGTAAACAATATAGGGAGTCAACCAATGTGATATGAATATAAAACCAACTTCACCTCAGTAAAGCAGGCTAGGCAGAATAGCGATATTTACTTATGTTTTCTTGTTAAACGAAATAAAAATTAAAATTATCGATGCTGTAAAAGGCCCTTATGAAACTGAAAATACACATCAATTATTCACCGGAAGATTTCTGTGGCTGAACAACACTTCTGCATATAACCTATTTGTAACAACAAAATTCTACATTAGCTTTGCGTGACTAAAAGAGTTTTAAAACAACATTACCTGTCTAAAAGAAATACTTCAGCCATGGTGTTGTCCTTCCTCCAGCATGCTAAAGTAACTCCGATTTTGATTCAGGATTTTAAAAAATGTTTTGATTTAGCAATTGTTTTTACCGCTGTCACTCGTGTCCATGTGACTGTGACCCGCATGAACACATGCGTTATCGGAATTATAGGAACTGTCGGCTTGACAATATTTAATTGGATGAACATTTTTCTAGTCTTATGCCTTACCCAGAATATAAAAATACATATGAATTCATTTAGATCATTTACTTTAATCCGTACTATTGGACTGTGAAGAGACTTTCAACCAGCACAACAAAAAATGTTTCTGAAGACAATCACCTACTGCACCTTTAACATAAATAGTTGATAAGGAAATGCATGTGAAACAGTAAATCGAAGCTGTGTCTCTGAAAGCCAACTGTGCTTCTCATTAATAAGCAAACAAAACACAAGGACAAAATCACTCACTGCTCTCAACTGAAGGACTTTTGTAGCTTTACTTAGAAACAAATCAAGTTTAATTTCTAAAGTGCTTAAGGCACAGTTTGTGTCGTTTGTACATGTTTGGTTCTATTGTATTTTTTAGTTAGCCATTTTGTGAGAATTTTGAAATTTCATGATCTCTGAAATGCATAGGTGTAATAGCAATCTATACATTTCATGTGTGCAGTATATATGGCCTACGTATAATCAATTAAATAATTATAATTGCAACATTGACCAAAATAATAATGATTGATATAAATATATATTCACGTAAACTTTAAAAGCATCTTTTATTGCACTTTTAAATGGCACATATAACATTTTGTTTAGTGTGCAATGTAGCTGTTTCTGAATGTAAAAGCTCTAAATGGAAAATTCCGAATATCAAAGTGCATATCAAATAAAACATAGTAAGCTTTCATTAGTTAATGTTAGTTAATATATTTACTAACATGAACAATAGTACTACTGCATGTATGAATCATAGTTCAACATTTACTAATGCGTTATTAAAACCCAAAAGTCATGTTTATTAACATTAGTTAGTGCACTGTGAGTTAACAATGAACTAACATTAACAAAGATGAATAACTACTGTAATAAATGTACTGTTCATTGTTTGGTCATGTTAGTAGATACGTTAGCTAATACAACCTTATTGTAAAGTGTTACCCAAATGCCTGTCTTTTTAAACAAAGGATTGATTCCAAACTGCTGAAATGAGTTGTCAGTAATTTCAGTTTCACTTACACAACTGATCTGTGTGTAACACGTTTGCATAATGTTATTCTAACATGTTGACATCAAACAATTTTTGTTGAGACAAATCATTTATTTTGGTTCGACTCAAGCACTTTTGCGCCTATTGAAACTTTAATTAGAGTAACTGAATCTGCAAAATGAATCGTCTCTGATCGTTTCAGCACTTTGTTATTTATGATAAGAGATTTGACGAGCACATGTCCTAAATATCGATCACTCACCTTTAACATTTGAAAGGAAAGGGTTAGAAATATACATATGTATTTATGATAGTGTATTTTATGAGAATAATAGATTCAGGCTAGGGCTGTGCAATTAATCGCAATTGCAAAAAAATTGCGATTTTTAAGCTCATGTAATTTCTAAATCGCGTAAGGCTGCAATTTTATCTATTAATTTTTTTTTTTCACATTCGTGTGCACATGATTTTAATATGTTAACCAATCAGAGCTGACACAGCACACTGGGCAATTACAGCAAAGCTGAGTGGGAGAAAGATGTTAACCAATTAGAGCTCACTCTGCGCGCGACGAAGTTGAGCAGGAGTACCGAATAGGTGGTTTTGATTTAAATTAATTTTTATTTATTGCTATGACTGAACTTGCGGTTAGTTCATCTTTAATTTTTCATGTTGTCTGTTTTCAACACAATTTATTACAGTTTTGTTTATCAGGCAGTTAGTACTACTGTGTACAGTATGTTTTTAACATACTGTAGTGTTGAGGTTAGTTCATCTTATTTTATGTTGTCTGTTTTAAAGACAATTTTAATACAGTTTTATTTATTAAACTTAATACTACGTTATTTCATTGTGAAATGTTTTGTTCTGCACTTCTTGTGCACTGAATACATTTAGAATGTGTGTATGTAGCTTGTTTGAAAAAGATAAACAGTCGGCAAAATTGCAAATAAATCGCAATATTAGTTCCAAAAATCGCAATATGATTATTTTGTCCATATTGCACAGCCCTAATTCAGGCAAATCTACTGGCAGAGATGTACAAATCGAAATTAGAAATTATACAGTATATATACACTTGTATAGTAAAATTATATAGTGTGCTTGCCTATTTTCTGAACGATTTTCTTTATTCAAATACATTTTTGCATCACCTTTAATAAAAACAATATGCTACTTTAAAAGTTTGTATTTTAAACATCTGTTATGATCTGCTACACTATGTTTGTATGATTAAACATATAGTAAAAAAAGGAAAAATTATTACAATTTAAATTAATTAAACTGTTTAAAATGTAATATGTGCCTGTTTAAAATGTAATATGCGGCAAAGCTAAATTGTTCATGCATTCTAACACGATTTGTCACTCAAGACAGTTCTTGGTATTAGTGTTAAAAATACCAAGTTCACATCAGTTTTTTAAATATTCAAGCATGTCAAATTTGTCATCGTGTCTTTTTTTTTATCTCTCTCCAGGCATTGTATCCCTTGGTCACATGTCTGCTGTGTGTTAGTCAGAAGCAGTTCTTCCTCAATAACTGGCACATCTTCCTTCAGAACTGCCTTTCTCACCTAAAGGTAACATCTCCTAACTGCGGAATGAACACTGAGCGATTGCTTTAGCTTAGTGACATTGTGCAAGAAAAACACTGGTGCTGACAGCACACAGATGGCTGTCTACAAAATGCTGTCTACAAATTACTAGAGTAGCTACAGTATATATCCCAATAATTTTGTCTTTCTTCAATTCCAACCAAATTCTGTCAAATGTTTTGGGTGGGCACTGCTAAAAAGAAAGAAAACAATGTGTGCTGTTGATACAAAAACATTCTGAAGCCTAAAGGCAGGTTTGGTGATTCAGTATGAAAATTGGCTCTGTAAATGGGTTGGTTTGGTTACGTAATTTTAGAGAAAGGTGTGGTGTTATAGAAGACTTATCAAATGCTTCTTGCTTGTATTGTTCAGTTAATTATGCCTGTTTCGTCCACTCTGTCTCAATTACATCTCGAAAACTTGTGTGTTTGTGCTCATCCACGTTGTGTTGTTGTCGCTGGTTCAGTTGCCAGGATGTGATTATTTTGGGTTTCTATAATTCCCTTTCCACAGTGATTGTGGCACTTCATCATGTGATTCTTGAGGATCGATCTGTGATGCTTTGATTAGGTGGTGGTGATTTTGTGAATGAGTGATCAAACTTTATGCAACTCCCTGCAGTGCTGATTAAATCCTTTCCCTACTTGCCATTAATCCAGATCGGGACTGGATCAGAATTAGACCATAGTGTGAATCTTACTCTTAATCCACTTCAGACTGTTTCTTCTCAAAAAGTCATGCAAACATTTCAGGATCAGATGTGAAGTTTTCCTCAGTGGTCTGGTGTAATGGCTTTAACCAATCGAATCTAGGTTTATGGGATTTGTAGTCTCAGTGGTGGAAAATTCCTCTCCCGATTGATCCATGGATTCCCTTTACAGTTCTGCTTGTCTGTCTGTTCCCCTGTCTGCTTCTCACCCAGCTGTATGTCTTCCCTGACTGAAAGACTTTAGTCAGAGAGATGCCATATTTATTTTTTGATGCCTAGTTTTCATTTGCATAAGTCATGCATGGCGACTACTCCTGAGTAAAGTCTTCATTATCACTCACGCTTTTAATCATGCATCTGCATCCACTAATCGTTTTCTGTTCTGTTTTGTATTTGTTCTGTTTTTTTTGTTCGGTATCTGTTTTGTTTAATTTTGTTCCGTGTTTTTATTTAGTTTTTTATTTGTATTTATGCTTTGTTTTTGTCTTCGTGACTTGGTCTGTTTTGTTATTTATATTACTTTTTTATTTTAAAAAAATCTATTTATTATTTATTTATTTATTATTCTTTATTTTCTACTATTTGTGTATTATTTTGGCAAGCTTTGGTTTATTATTATTATTTAATGATTTATTTTTTTTAATCCTGCTTTGTCTTCTCACCCATCTGAAACATCTTCATCAGCACATCACCCATTTATTAATATAAACGGCTAAAACCTTTAATAATGTATACAATAAAAAGATTTTATCAAATAGAATCTTTTTTCAGAGATATTTTCATTCCATAAGGAAGAATAGATACATTTTGAAATACTTGTGCTGATTCTGTAGAGACTCTGACACTGAAGTGTTACATCCCAAGCACCCTGCACCTTGTTTTGCATGTTGTTTTGCTGTTGTTGTAGCACAAAGCTTTGTTTTGTTCTTAAGTTTGTCTCTTGTTCTTTATCTAACCTGCATGTCTTCCCCACCACCATCACCCCCTGTCCTTTGTCATCTTTTTTTGTTTCCCCCCTGCACGTTTATTGGCTCCAGATGCCGTCAAACAACAGCATCCGTAAGCAGATTGAGACCCTGCAGGTGAGTTTCCATGGTTGCCTACAGTCCCGCCTCTGAGAGGTCATGAGACTGACCTGTATTCCACATGGGTTTCCTGAGACCTTTGGCTCTTTCATCCTGTCCATAGAGGAAACATTTAGAAATTTATGGAGATATGGACTTTATTACATCAGTGGTCACTGTTATAGGCTTGTTTTTATCTGAGGCAGCATCGGTTCTGAACTCACTCCCTGATATTCAAAACATACAGATTTCATACGTGCCAAGGTTAAAATAATCACCTAGACTTTAATATTGAGGCAAAATGGCAATAGAATTGGATTGTGGTTATGGAAATAATATGGAATATCATCAAATACTGATTTTTTTTATGGCCTGAATGTTGCTGGTCACCATTGTCTTTTGTTGAAGTTTGAGGAGTTTGCAAGTTTGTTGCATTTGCAGTGGTTTGTTTTATATTTCATTTACCTAGATAAATATTTTAAATGGATCCCATTAGGCAAGAGAGTGGAAAATAAATCCAGATAATTGCATACAGACATAGCATCTCTTCCTGAAAAACACTAGAAAATCCTCAATTATAGTGACACTCTCCTACTGTAGCTGCAAAACATGCACGCATGTTGCCCCCTATGGTCAATGTAGTTCATTACACCCTGCTTATTCTCTACTGCAGTTTGATTAGCTGCGTGTGTGTCTTTGTGTGAGAGATACAACTGCTTAGTCAGTGACTCGATTTGGACGCACCATGATGTGTTAATCGCAGATTCATTAGCAGAGCTTTTATGAATCCCTCTTTCATCATCCATCGCTTCTGCTGAACAGCCGGTTTATGAGTCATCTCTCTGTGCATCAATGCTGTTAAAGCAGAAATTACGGCACTTATTGGCCTATAAATGGAGTCCGGTGCGTTATATTCCTCATTAACTCATCGTAAGCAGCAAGAACTATTGATCTTCAGTCATGATGAAGCAGCAGCTGTTTATGAATGAATCTGGCAATGTGTTCATTTTGTATTGCTTGTTTGGGATAGAGTTTTCACTGGCTACATCACTAGGGCTACTTGACGTCACCGGTTTTGAGTCTATAGCTCATTTCATGACTTCTTGTTGTCTTAGAATTTTATTTCTTCACTTTTTCTAGAACAAAGACCCCAAAATGTCTCGTGTAGCACTGGAGTCTCTGTACAGGCTGCTCTGGGTTTACATCATCAGGATCAAGTGCGAGAGTAACACAACCACACAGAGGTAAGATGCAACTTAAATGCTCAAGCACTAAGAAAACAGACACTCAACTAAAAACATACTATTATTTAGAGAATTATCTCTTGTTTGTATGAAGGGTAGTATTTCACATGATCTCTTTAATTCTTTCACAGTCGGCTCCTCAGTATTGTAACAGCACTTTTCCCCAAGGGTTCTCGCAGTGTGGTGCCCCGGGACACACCTCTTAACATTTTTGTTAAGATCATTCAGTTTATCGCTCAGGTAAAAGTCCATTCAGAATATATTATAGGTTCAGATTCAGCCCTTATTGTGTCTTGATGTGCATTTCCCCTCCTTTGTGTGGATCCACTTTGTGTTTGGGTTTTAAGTGACATCTTGTGGTGTTTTGTTTCCTTTATAAAGGAAAGGCTTGACTTTGCCATGAAAGAGATCATCTATGACCTGCTGTGTGTGGGCAAGTCTCACAAGACCTTCACTATAAATCCAGAGGTGTGTAAAGACACATACTGTGCTTAAATATTTTTTTTTTAGGGTTTTACAAGAATATAATTATAAAACGGTACAAATTAGCCAATTAATTGAGTATAATTTTTTTAATGAGTCATGTCTGTTTAAAATACTTAGAGAGAGAGTGCGAGAGTATCTGATTTACTGGAATGAAGCAGCAGGAAAACACAGTAAACTTCAGTGTTATTTAGACCTAAACAGAGGTTATACCACAGCAGCATATCTGAGTGCAGTAAAGGACAGTAAATTAAGGACAACGATGACCAAATACAGACTGAGTGCTCACAGTCTGACTGTAGAGACGGGCCGATACAGACAGAACTGGCAACCCAGAGAGAGCCGCATCTGCCCACGCTGTGCCCAGGTAGAAGTGGAGACAGAGGAACATTTCCTTACCCGCTGCACAAACTATGAGCACATCCGAGAAACATTCTACCCTAAACTCCAGAGCATTTACCCACAATTCCCTGAGTTAGACAATAAAACACAACTGCAATATTTACTGGGGGAAAAACTGACTGTATCCTTCTAGCGGCACAATACATTAACGCCTGTCACAAAAAGAGAGAGGAGACCAATTAAAACATCAGTGATGGCCTGCAAACGCACACACACACATACACACACGCCTAGATGATTATGATTGAATCATTGTAAATATATTGATACAGATATTAAAAGCAAGCATTACAGCGTTAGAAAATTGATAGTGGAAAATATATTTTAATTCAGAAATGTATTGAAGGTTACTTTTAACAGTGTTAAAATAATTATTGTTATTCATAAAAAGATGAACATGAGATAATTATAACTCTCTTTGTCTTTCTCTCTCAGAGGATGAATATTGGTCTACGGGCCTTTCTGGTGATAGCTGACAGCCTGCAACAGAAAGATGGTGAACCGCCTATGCCTACTACAGGCGTCATCTTACCCTCAGGCAACACACTGCGGGTCAAAAAGATCTTCCTCAACACCACCCTGACAGACGAGGAAGCCAAGGTCATCGGTATGGAACCTTGTTGTTACTACACACCTTCCCAAACAGACATTTATTCTTGCATACAGCCTCCCCCCCTACTCAATCCATTTGTCTATATGCCAGTAGATGTTGTTTTTTGTTTATTTGACCTATAATTGAATGAAGTTTTTTTAAGTGAGAAAAATTGAAATGTTTATTTTGCAATGCATTGAAAGCCTGTCATGAGTTCAGATAGTGGAGTATTTATCTTGCCTTATTGTTAAGGGGTTGAGGAAATGCTTCTGTATGTGAACCATTGTATCAGTTTCCATTCTTCTACCAGTTTTTGTGTGTGAACTAAGCTGTTCTTTGTGTGTGCGTACTTGTCTGTCCAGGTATGTCTCTATATTACCCTCAGGTTCGAAAGGCCTTGGATAACATTCTCAGACACCTGGATAAAGAAGTGGGACGATCAATGAGCATGACCAACGTTCAGATGTCCAACAAAGAACCAGAAGACATGATCACGTTAGTTTATTGAGGTTTTATTTGGCATATTAAGTATAATAAAGCAGCCTTGAAATATTTCGAGTGGGATAAAAATGAGTGGTGCCGTTTATATGTTGTAGTGGGGAGCGCAAGCCGAAGATTGATCTATTCCGGACATGTGTAGCTGCCATTCCCAGGCTAATCCCAGACGGCATGAGCAGACAGGATCTCATTGAGCTACTGGCCAAGTAATGACCTATGACCCTTACGTCAACTCTCATTCATCACTTCAAGAAAACTCCAGCCTTTCTGTGATTCGCTTGTTCTGTTGTCACCAGAGAGCAATTGTATTTATGCATATTGATCATACACTGCAGTAGAGATGAAGAGTTTGCTCTAGTGCAAAATTCACAGTCCAGTTCTGGTTCACAAGCTCACAGTTTGGTTCATTTGGAAATATTTCATTCATACATTACTGTGAATGTGTATTCTGTGTGTCACTGTTTCATGTTTGCACATTTATTTATTCTTTATGGGCTCTCATACAAAGCTAAGTGCATATAACAGAACCTTTATGGATTGAGCATCATTAAAGAAACTAATAGGGGTAGTTCAAACAAAGACGGCAATTTGCTGTTAGTTTACTAGCTGCTTCAGCTAAAAAAATTAAGGTAGAAAGGTCACTTCTCGAATGGCCTGAATGTGAGTAAATTAACAGTAAATTAAAATTTTGGGGTGATCCATCCTTTTAAGGTTTTCTCATGCAAAGGGTTGTGTTAATTTACGGAAACAAGTCAAATACAAAATTTCAGTTATTCAGAAAGGACTAATATTAATGACTTCCTGATTAATAACCACAATATGAGTCAGACTTCCTGCGAAGTCATAATGGTATATATATAAATCTCTCAGCTCCTTGACCTTTGTGCAGTTTTATTGACGCATGATGCTGTTATTAAGCTTATGATGCGTAGTGTTTATTTATTGCACTTCGTAAACAGTGTGACTATTTATTTGTCCCACCTATCAGACTGACCATCCACATGGATGAGGAGCTGCGTGGTCTGGCGTTCACCACTCTGCAGGCTCTAATGATGGACTTCCCGGACTGGAGAGAGGACGTGTTGTCTGGTTTTGTGTATTTCATTGTGAGGGAGGTGACTGATGTTCACCCCACTTTACTGGATAACGCTGTCAAGATGTTGCTGCAGCTCATCATACAGTGGAGACAGGCGGTACAGAGCAGCAACCGCTGCCATGAATCACAGGTGCAAACATACAACAAAAAAATATTATTTCTTAATAACATATATTGACCTTATTATGGAATGCTGAAGTGTACTTGTTTTTGTGAAAACTTCTGATTCAGTTTCCTGTGCGAGAAATTACTTGGAATAATAATAAAAGGTAGAAAACGGTCAAACTACTTGCTCTGCACACAAGTGTGTTCATGACTATGATTAATAATATAAGAAGAAAAGATCAGTTTGCAATATAAAGCCGTATAACAAGCTGGTTTTTTTTTTAAATCAATGAAAATCAATGAGACCGGAAGTCTCGAGACAAAAAAATTCCAATGGCTGTGCCCGCTCATACTTAGTCTTTGAAAACAAATAATGAACCTTAAAAGATTATTTAAGAATCATCTGAGTTTTATTTTGTATAATGAAGGTCAGTAGTGATTCCTTTGTGGTTTGTTCTAGCTCTAAATCTTAAAAGCCTATACTTTCATTTTTATTGGTTACATTTTAAAATACTAATCAAAATTGAAAGGAAAAATGCTTAAGCATTGAAGTACAAAATGCTATATACAGTGTTTCAGTCAAATCTGTAGTCTGCTCTGAGCTTCTCAGTTTCTCATTGCTGGTAGCTAGCTCTCTGCAACTCTCACATGGTCGCCCACTAAAGCTAAGCAGGGCTGCGCCTGGTCAGTACCTGGATGGGAGACCACATGGGAAAGCTTGATTGCTGCCGGAAGTGGTGTTAGTGAGGCCAACAGGGGGCACTCAACCTGTGGTCTCTGTGGGTCCTAATGCCCCAGTATAGTGAAGGGGACTCTATACTGCTCAGTGAGCACTGTCTTTCGGATGAGACTTTAAACCGAGTTACTGACTCTCTGTGGTCATTAACAATCCCAGGATGTTCTTCGAAAAAGAGTAGGGGTTTAACCCTGGCATCCTGGCCAAATATGCCCACTGGCCTCTGTCCATCATGGCCTCCTAACCATCCCCGAATCATAATTGGCTTCATCACTCTGTCTCCTCTCCACCAATCAGCTAGTGTGTGGTGTGCGGTCTGGCGCAATATGGCTGCCGTCGCGTCATCCAGGTGGATGCTGCACACTGGTGGTGGATGAGGAGATTCCCCCCATTGTGTAAAGCGCTTTGACTGTTTAGAAAAGCGCTATATAAATGTAAGGAATTATTATTGTCAGCTCTGGGCTTTTATGTGTCTAGGGTGTTGATGCTCTCAGTGTCCCATATGGAAAGGTCCTCCTTAGTCTTTTATACTCCTATTGACGTCATCTTGACAGATGTAAGTTGGAATTCCCCCAAAATACCCAAGGTTCTCATATGAACTTTAATAATCTCCAAGATTGCTGATGTCCATTTAAGGTTAGGTGTGGAATCACACTCGCATAACACGCACACATCTGTGCTATAGGCAGTCCAGTATTCAATTCTCCTTTGTATAACCAGTCTTACAGCTAACAATTACTGTAAATCTCTGCCCGTACAAGCTAAGGCATTTCTTACAAACAAAAATGGCATATTATAAGCATTACATTTTCCAAATATGTGTAAAATCATCTAATATAAGTAAATAAAGAGTCTGGGAAAATTGCATTTTCTTGATATTGTACAACAATATTTGTTTATTTATTTGTAGTATTTATTTATTCATGATCATCATCGTATTTATGATCATAAGTGATTGGAAAGGCTTTTATAATACAAACATACTATTCTTTTGAACTCTCTATTCATAAATATAAAAAAAAACTTTATATCATCAATATGTAGTAAAATGCAAAAATCCCCCCATAAATTAAGCTGAATTGCTTTCATTACTGTTAACAAAAAATGCTTCAAGCACTAAATGAGCATATTTATGTGATTTCTGAAGAATCGTTTAACTCTGAAGATTGGAGTAATGATTCTAAAAGTTGCTCAAATTTATTAAAAAAGGGAAATATTTAAAATGGTAATAATTTTACTGGAACTGGAACAAAAATAAACAAAAGAGCATTCTTTAAAAACATTTCAAAGACTTACTGACCTTAAACTTTTGAATGGTATGATGTGTTTTTCTTATTTTAGTTTTTCTTGTAGCCTATTTTAAGCTTGTGGTTTGCCTATGCTTCTGTTTTAGAGCCCGTCTCTCCCTCTGGAGCGATCTCCTCTCTGGACAGTTCTGCATGTGGTGGAGGGACTGGCTCTAGTGGTGTTGTGTAGCTGTCGACCTGCAACACGTAGACTCGCTGTCAACGTTCTCAAAGAGGTCCGATCGCTGCACTCGGCCCTCGGCATTGCTAAGGTAACAATCCTCCCTGCATGATTTCCTGTTGTTCACCCACATCAGATGACCTTCTTTGTTTGCTCTTCAAATTTATTGCTTTGTCTTTATCTATGTTTTTCCACTTTCTTAGGGAGATGAGGAGTTGGCAATAGACGTGATGGACCGATTGAGCGCTTCAGTCCTCGAGAGCTTTATTCATCTCACAGGGGCTGATCAGGTAACGAAATATGAAACTATGTCTTTTAAATGTCTGTGTACCATTTAAACAAATAATTATAGTAAATATGGCACACTATTTCCAAATGATCATATTTTTCCCCCTTTTTGCTGTAGACGAATCTGCTGTATTGTCCTAGTGGAATAGACCTACAGACTCTGGCAGAGTGGAGTTCGTCTCCCATCAGCCATCAGTTTGATGTCGTAAGCCCCTCCCACATCTGGGTGTTTGCCCATGTTACGCAAGGTCAGGACCCCTGGGTCATCAGTCTGTCCAGTTACCTGCGACAAGAGAATCTGCCCAAGCATTGCCCCTCTGCACTGAGCTATGCTTGGGTCTTCGCCTCCACGCGCCTTCAGCTGCTCTCTCCACAAGTCGACATAAAGTATGTTTTAGCATTCAGATGTGTCTGTAATAAATGATGTGTCATGAAATAAATGTTTGACTATTATGTATGTAAATGAACCTTGCTGTGTGACCTTTGACCCTTGCAGCAGCCCAATCAATGCCAAGAAGGTGAACAGCATGAGCAGCAGCAGTGACTCATATGTGGGGCTTTGGAGGAACTACCTAATCCTGTGTTGCAGCTCTGCCACCTCTTCGTCTTCATCCTCATCCTCTTCATCATCTGCCCCTGGCTCTGTCCGCTGCTCTCCACCCGAGACACTGGCATCCACTCCAGACAGTGGATACAGTTACGACTCAAAGGTCAGAGGTCATAGCAACCTAGCACCTCTAATGTGAAGATGGTATAATTAACATTGTAAATGATAAACTGTTTGAGTACATGAGTCTCTCTGTGTGTTTGTGCAGATCGTTAGCATTCCGTCCCCTTCCTCTTTGTTCAAGCATGTGGTTCCCATGATGCGCTCCGAGAGCATGGACATCACAGAGTCTCTTGTGCTGGGGCTTGGCCGGACCAACCCTGTTGCCTTCAGGTGTGTCTTCACTGACATGGAGGTTATGACAAATGGTCAGACTGACTTATTGGTGTGATGCCTGGATTTGACTCAAATGAATCTCAAGCTGTTTTAGCTACTTGTGATTTCATGATGACCAAGTGCATCACTTGATATTTGTGTTACTTCATGTTACACAGTATGTTTTATACAGTATATAGCTCAGAGCAAAATTACTGGACCAATCATTTAATTTGATAATACATACAATAAGTAATAAATAAATATTAAATATATATTTTTTACATTTAGTAAATGCCACCTTGATGAACAGAATAATAAAAAAAAAACATAAAGAAAAAAAAGACCCCAAACTTTTAACCTGCAGTGTGTATGTTTAAATATATATTTTTTCTTTCTTTTCACACACATTTTCACATTTAATTCATTTTCAAATACAATAACAGTGTTTTTAAATTCAGAAGACTTAAGAAATCTAAAAAAATGGTAAAATAACCCTGATTTTCCAATCACAGCAAATTTTTTTTTTTTTTATCATGACTAATTGTCATTTTCAAAAAAAAAGGGAAAAAAAGAATTATTGCTCTAAATGACACTACAGTATATTTAATTTTAAAATAATTAAAATATATATTTTCTATGTTGAATAAATCAAAATTTAAATAAAACAAACATTTTACTTAAACCTTTACTCAGTAAATCCAGAAAAGCAGATTATATAAATACTGCTGTACTACTACTTTAAATAATGATATTTTATAACATCAACTTTATGCAATTAAGTGTGTTTGGAGTTGTGGTTAATTCTGTGATGTGTCTTACAGAGAGCTTTTAGAGGAGTTAAACCCCATCATTAAAGAGGCGCTTGAGAGAAGGCCAGAGGTGAGTTGACCAATCAGCACAGCTCAGCTCTTTACACTGTACAAGAAACACTGAATACAATGGATAAATATATATATTTTTTTTATTTCTGCAGAACATGAAACGACGCCGGCGTCGTGACATTCTCAGAGTCCAGCTGGTCCGGATTTTTGAGCTACTGGCCGATTCGGGAGTAATCAGTCAGACGTGAGTCTCACACACGCATGCGCTCACATATAAAGTACGGTTAAGTTCAAAAGTTTGAGTTCAATAAGATTCAAATTTTTTGATGAAGCTAAATATGTGTTTTGGTTTGTTTGGTCAAAAAAGCATTTATATAAAAGATCAACTTTAATGACATATATTGAGCTTAATGAATGCCCCAAATGCACTGATATCGTTGTTAGGGATGCAACGATTGGCCGGTTTCACTATTAACTGTGCTTTAATTCGTCACGGTTAATTAATCGTAAAGGCTTCTCAACGCCACGTTTCAGTTGCATGGAATGAAACTGCTGCAACTATCAAAGTTACAGTTATGCCACCTGTGCGCTAGTTTAAAGTTCTGAGCTTGTCCACTGAGCCCAATACGCACGCACACTGAATTAACTATAGCGGCGATATCACGTCCTTTCCAAGCGCAAGTTTGTTATTTCTAATGTAGAATATATGTCAATGTGTGCACGCAGTAAACTTTTCATGCTGTAGCGAGGAGGTTGTGCGTGCCTTTCAGTGCAATGTCAACAAAAGAAATGTTAGACGAATTATTATTAAAATGATTATGTATGTATTAACGCATACGATAACAACAGTTAATCTAAATACTTAGGCCTACCTAATATAAAGCTTAAATTTACATTAGACGTGATAACCGTGAAACCGTGATTATTCTTCAGACTATAATCATGCAACCAAAATCTATAATTGTTGCATCCATTATTGTTTTGCAATACAAAACATATGACTGTATTTGAATGTAGAAGATGCCTACTTCAGCAATACACTGCTTTGTTGCGCTTTGAAATACAACATTTGAATGTTTGTTTAAAAAAAAGCCTATTGTACAATGCAGTGATATTATGTAGTTTTAAAATACCACATATTAACATTTTAATATAAAAAAGCCAATGTGGGTGTCTTAAGGAGCAAAAATGCAACATATGCAGTTGTGTCCTCACTCATTACAAGTCATATCTCTCCGGCACTTCGTTTGGGATGCTTTTCATGAACTGGCCCCCATGACAAACTAATTGAATAGCCCTGGTCTATGTGTTGAACATGCTTCAAATTGTGAATGGAAGCATCTAAATCAACCGAGCACAAGTGTGAACACACTTAAGTAGTTTTATTCTGTAAGACTAAACATCATGTAAAGGAATTTATTACTTCAACAAAGAAAACCTAAAACTTTTTTTTTTTACTTTAACATAGAATCCTGAAAAAAGTATAAAGCTACATAAAATGTAGTTTATTAAAGCCTTTGCTAAAGCTGATTGTGTGTTGTCTGGCAGGGTGAGCGGTGGTCTGGACGGCGAGTCTCACTCTCTGAACAGTACTTTATTAGAGTACGTGGATCTCACCCGACAGCTTCTGGAGGCAGAGAACGACAAAGATTCAGACACGCTGAGAGACATCCGCTCTCACTTCAGCGCACTAGTGGCCAACATCATCCAAAACGTACCAGGTACAGGCTTAAAGAGTCATTTTCAGACATGTTGTTGCTGACCGTTAAGAATGTTCACTGATCTGTAATTACCTGATTGTGTTTGTGCAGTTCATCAGAGGAGGAGTATTTTCCCTCAGCAGTCGTTGAGACACAGTCTGTTCATGCTCTTCAGTCATTGGGCAGGACCCTTCAGCATCATGTTCACACCACTGGACAGATACAGTGACCGCAACATGCAGATCAACAGACACCAGTACTGCGCACTGAAGGTACGTCCTCACAAAAACACACATATAGTGTATGCTTCTGGATAAACTGAGAAACACAATGTGTTGATCACTTCCTCCCTAAATCCTGCATAGAGAAATTCACAAAAGAAGTAATTTTCTAGAAGTTCTGACAAGATTTTATTAACAAAATGTATAATGTACATTCTATAAAAATAATACTTATGTAATTTAAATCATGATTCACTATTAAATTAATCCGTTTTTTCATTATTATTCATAAATTATTTTGATGGAATTAGAAATATACAAATGTGATGGTTGCTTGGCGCCACCTATTGCCAAAAAAATGCTACAACCATCATGATTGGTTTGCTTCCAAAAAGTGCTTTGAATCTTAGCCATAAACAACAGTAAATATATCTGAACTATACTCTGTTATCCACTGTAAAAAGTTTTCTTACTGTCTTACAAATATCTAAATTCTTAAACCAAAAAGCATTTTCTAGACAAGTGGAAAATATTTTAATAGTATTTTTAATAATATATCTATACTATAAAAAATAAATTGTGTCATAATGTAGGGACGCAGCAAACTATTGAAGAAATAATTTAAAAGTGTGCGTTTTTCCTTAAAACAAGTTTAATCTGCCAGTGAGGTGAGTAAAATCAACTTATTTTAAACAGGCAGGTTATTTTGCATGCTGTAAGGAAATACTTGCTTATTTTTTTTACCTTTTTCTGAAAATAAAACAATATAATATGTTTGTCTAGAAATTGCTTCTCATTTTTTTTTGTTTTTAAGGGTTTTTAGATGTTTGCATTAGGAATAAGAAAACTTAGGAAACTAAGAAAAGCATTTTATGCAGTGTCCAGGTACTTCTGTGACAATTTTATTGTTTGTAGCAAAGAAACAACAATACTAATTGAAAAAATAAAGATTGAGTCAGTTTCATAACTAGATGGTTGCTCTCTCTGGGTCAAACACAGATTTAAATGTACAATTGTTACTGTCAACTAAGTTCAAAATTGTGATTATTCTACAGTATAATTAAGATTATGTAGGTGTTTGAATTGAGATTGCAATCTTTTTAGGTTTAATCACAGTAATATGCAGTCGCACCACTATGTCACTACCACAGAGTCTGGATATGATATGATATGATATGATATGGTGTGTGTGTGTGTGTGTGTGTGTGTGTGTGTGTGTGTGTGTGTGTGTGTGT
>CAIGQQ010026964.1:19599760-19638444 GCA_903798035.1 Danio albolineatus | reverse complement strand
ATATATATATAAAATTATTATTATTATTATTTTTAATGAATTTTTATTTAGTGAGTTTCAATGTGGTATTTATATATTTATATGCAAGGTCATACAAATTAATCATTTTGTTGCTCGTACATGTGTAATGACAATAAGGTTGAATCTTGTCTAATAACCGTTTATTTAAAAAAACTTTATTAAAAGAAATATGAATGGAGATATTAATAAATGTAATAATAACAACTGTAAATTATGAATAACTACTTACAATAACCTTACAAACATTAATCCTAATCCTATTGTTAGCACATTAAAGATTATTTCTTAAAGTAGTAGTTAAATGTAGAAATTATACCATAACATGGACACCATAACAATGAACACTAGAATATACCATAACATGTACACATTTAGAAACTAGCTAACTGTGTGCTTCAATCTGTGTTAATTTTGGCTCAATCAACTGGTCAACTAGTTCAACATTTTCAAGGCATTCCAAGTGTTGATTGCTGATCAGTCAAAATTAAGCATTTGGTTTCTCTTTTGCAGGGATTTGTTATCGAGTTGCTGTTGACACTAGAGGCTGGTATAGACACTCTGGCTGAAACAATGAAGAGCTACGACCTGCTCACTGCAATCTCACAGTAAGATGGCAAAACATTTAATTCCCCGATATGCGTCACATTCATCTTACTCAAAATGAACTCAAACTGCTGTTTTCAATCCCTTCAGGGCATCTCATGATCCTTTGCATGGCACCAAATTTGCCAATAACAGGAAAAGCACAGGCCAGCTGAACCTCGGCAGCAGTTTCTTGCATGCCCATTATAGTCACGCTCGCAGCAACTCTCTGCGGGCCAGTCTGATGGGTGAACGCATGGGAGACCGACGCCGCAGCAACACCCTTGATATAGCTGACCGATTGGGTGGCAGCCACGGCAATCTAGCCCGAACGCGAAGCTTATCATCTTTACGAGAAGGTGGCGTTCGTGGCGATGGTGGAGGAGGCTCTGGGGAAGTGGTCCCACAGACCGACCCCACCAACCTGATGGCCACAGTCTTCTGGATTGCGACCTCACTGCTGGAGTCTGATTATGAGTTTGAGTACTTGCTGGCACTCAGGCTGTTGAACCGACTGCTGGCACAGATGCCCCTGGAGAAGGCAGACAGCAGGGAGAAGCTGGAGAGAGTGCAGGCCAAACTGAAGTGGTACAACTTCCCGGGTCTGCTGACGCTCTTCCTGAAGGGCTTCACTTCAGCTGCCACGCAGGAGCTCACCATTCACCTCCTCAGCAAACTCATCACCGTGTCCCGTCACACACTCATCGACCCCTCACAGCTAGCAGGTGCGACTACAGTTTAGTTAACGTTTTAATTAGGGATGCACAAACATTATTGATACGAACATTAAATTGGATGGCATTTATTTCAGTTTCAGCATCGTGCTGATATGGAAACTAATGCTGATGTGTTTTGCCAATAAGATGGTGTGTTGATTATGAGCATGCAGCAATTTGTCTGTCTGGAGTTCTTGCAGTAAGATCAGGTCATTCCTGAGGTCAATATTTGCCTGTATGAGGATTTAGATTCTGTGTTTTGAATTCCTGACTTGTGAAAATGACTTTGTGATCAATATCCATCAATAAGCCTCTGCAGAACTTACAGTCTGCCCCACGTCCTAATTCCTACCCTGAGAGATGATACGTTTACATGAGGGCACTGTATACTCTAGAGTAGCCTAATAAAATGAAAATTTAGTGCACAAATAACATGGTTATGTCATAAAACCCTCAGTCTGATGTGATTTAAAGAATTAGTTTACTCAAAAATTACAATTTTGCTATTACTTACTCACGTTTATGTTGTTCCCAATCCCCTGAGATCTTTGTTCATCAAAGACAAATGAAGATATTTAATATTAATCTTATATAGTAACTGCCCCAAGACATTTAAATTTACTAATACGAAGCTTCAAGAACACCTTTGTGTGCTAAAATAAATGTAAAACGACTTTGTTTAGGTCTTCTGCATCAGGTTGTCCATTTATTACGGCCAATATGATGCTTGCGTGCCACACTGCTGACTCTAATGGCAAATACCTTGTATTGACCTTAGTACACAGGAAGAGAAAACAAAGGTGAACAAAGCTGTATTGACATTTTTTTTGTTTGTTTGGTTTTTTTTTTTTGCATACAAAAGTGTTTTTGGAGCATCATATGATTATGATGAACTAACCCTTTAATTTTCAGAAAGGAGACTTGTGGATTCTGTGACATGACCAGTCATACACCGTTTTAATCTGCTCTTTTAATCGTCTTTCTTATCGTAATTTAGTTATTTCTGTTTAGAAGTGAAACATCACTCTGTCATTATATCACAAGTCTGATTTGATTAGGTGATCGGAATCTACAACTTATGAGGAATATAAATGACAAACGTGACAAACGTAAATGAACACATCAGCAAAAAATCCATTGTTGTTTATCTGCAGTTTCAGGGTTTGAGATTTGGCTTAGAATGTGGGTTTTGAAGACTAAATTTTAACTTATTTCCTCTTAGGTTTCCCTCTGAATATCCTGTGCCTTCTGCCACATCTGGTCCAGCACTTTGACAACCCCACGGGGTTCTGTAAGGAGACTGCTGATAGGATTGCTAAGGTGTGTGCTGAGGAAAAATCAGCCACGCTGTCAAACCTGGCACACATGATGAGCCTGTACTCCACGCACAGTTACTCGCGAGACAGCACCAACTGGATTAATGTCGTGTGTCGCTATCTGCATGACTCCTTTGCTGAAATCACCTTCAACCTGGTCACGTACCTTGCTGAGGTGAGTTATTGTTGAAATATTCAGTTAAAAAAACAAAAACAATTATTTATATATATATATATATACATATATACACACACAATAGTCAACATTGTCAGTAGCCAACAAATGTCTTTCAAAATTGATCTAGGACAAGAATGGCTGTTGTTCAATAGTTTCAGGACAACTTTGAAGAAATGTGATGATCCACTTCAAATGTTGACTACTGTATATAAACTACACGTCTGTTCAGAAGGTTGGGGTTGGCAGGATTTTTAAAATCATTTTAAAAGACTCATTTTGCAATCTTCTTCATTTGAATGAATGTATTTTTCTTAAAGTACCATTGTAAATTATTACACTTTAAAATCCTTATCAATTTTATATATTTAAAAATATTTTTTTTTCCTGTGATGGCAAAACTGAATTTGCAGCGTCATTTCTTTAGTCATTAATACAGGGTTCATATGGTAATGGAAAACCCAGAAAAGTCATGGAATTTTTACATAACTTTTCCAGCCCTTTAGAAAAACCCACAAAGTTTTAGAAAAGTCATGGAAAACAGATATCTGTATACTTGAATATAGGTTATGTACTTCTTTTATGTTACATTTTACATAGATATATATATTAATTGAAACTAAATAGATTGTTGCGTGTTTTACGATATGCTGTAATAAAGTTGAACATGCATTTTTTTCTTTTACCACGCATATGTAGACATTGCATGAAACATTAGGTCATGAAAATTTACTTGAAAGTCTTGGAAAAATCATGGAAAAGTCATGGAATTTTAGAAGTAAAAATGTGTATGAACCCTGTTAATATTACATGATTGGTCAAAAATCGAAAGTTTTTGATTTGTCTTGTAAAAAATGTGCTGCTATTGGTTATTGTAAAGTTATAATATAGGTTCAGGGTTCTATCATAAATCTGAAATTCAAAACATACATTTTAAATGCATGCAATTCATGCATCCTTGCCTGTTAAAAGTATTTGTTAATTTCAAAACATCTTCCTGACCCCAACCATTCGAACAGCATTGTTATGTTTATTTAAAAATATTTTTATATTATATACACTTTGTATCATTATTTTTTATTCCAATATCACAGCTTAACACCACTTTCAACACAAGAATGTGATTGCTAAAAATGTTTTAAAGATTATCTGTGCTTTCATATAAGCTGGTGATCCAGTATATCAATATAATCTGTTCTTCTCTTATAGTTGTTGGAGAAAGGACTTAACAGCATGCAGCAGTCATTACTGCAGATCATCTACAGTCTACTGAGTCACATTGACCTGTCTGCCGCTCCTGTCAAACAGTTCAATCTAGAAATCATGAAGATCATTGGAAAATATGTTCAGGTATATATGATTATTACTATTTCTGATGTCAGCAGTCAGACACTCAATCATTGCAAGGACTTATTTTAGTAATCATTTCCCATTTCAAGGGAATAAAATAATTAATGTGTATTTAAACCTGTTTTTATGTCCATTTTTGAATATCACATAAAAGATGGAAATGGCAAGATGCACATCAATTGTGAAAATGGGCTTAAAAATAGTATGCACACAAATGAGTTGGATAAACTTTTTATCCATTATGTAAAAATGTGCATAAAATACAATGGAAACACATTTACCAAATAAATTCCAGCACACACATGATAAAAGTCATGCGATTTTGTTTTCTTAAATCATGTGATATAAAAATAGGTGCAGTGGGACCGCATTAAGACATTGAGCAATTCCAGTGTCATGGATGTGACATTTGCAACATAAACTTATAACATGAATTCACATAGAAAGTATATGTTAACTTTATATTGAAACATCTTGTAAGAAAAAATGTGGACGACGTGGAAATCTCAATGAAGATGTTTATTCAGCATAGCAGTCTCAAAATACACAGCAGTAACTTGGGTTCACCGGAGTAAGAAATGAGCCCCGAACATCTCTAAACTCAAACTTTTATACTATTTTAGCTGTTGCCTCTAGACCTGCCTTTTAGATGTAAATTAAGTTGCTCCTTGGCTTTTGACCCAGCTGCATCCTCTATCTCTCTATGTTAATGCAGTTTCAACACTATTGAACAGATGGTTCTCTGTGCACCACACCTATCCCCATTCTACAATTGTTACAATTTGGTTGAGATGTAGTCACCTCAAACAATGAAGAGACAACAAACTGTTGACTTCACATAAGTCAACCTGTTTGGGAAATGAGCATCAATTCACCATTTAGAGTGGAAGTTGGGTCGAGGCAGAACATTTCTTACAATCTGTTTATATTTTCCAAAAAAAAAAAACTAACCAGAGAGTTGTTGGATCAGAAAATGCCAGTCGTAAACATTTTTTGTATTTTAAATGAGGAACTTATTAAATGTTATGAATGTGACCAAAACAGTATACAAGTTTACAGTGCAAAACTCTGTTGAAATTCTATGATTAAAACGGCACATCCCAAAAGATAGGAGTTGGCTCTCAATAGAACAAAAGTGATTGATTTTATTTTGTTTGACATTTTTGCATTTATGGGGTAAAAGATTCATTGATGGATGTGACAACTCTCCATTAGGGATGTGACAGATGTGAAATGCCACTTGTGTGACTTTAGTAAATCACATATAATTGTTTGAAAACATTGACAGAGACATTTTTGAGATTTTTACAGCACTGTAAAAGACAAGTCTGCACAAAAAAAACTAGAATATGTTTGCTATTTTGGTGAAAACTTTTTTTTTTTCATGACAAGGTTGACGTTTGCATGGAATTGCTCCATTCTAATATTTCTTGGACATTCTAAAATCTAAAATCGCCTCTAAAAGCTTCTGCGTGTTCACTGCGTTTTGTCTTCATCTTCTGAAGCGCACATAATTTATTAAATTTAAAATAAACACCAGTCCCTAAAGGTTAAATCAAGAAAAAAGGGGAGGTTTAGTGAAAAATCGCTAGAGTTTTTGCTTTGTCTTTGTGTTGCTACAGAGCCCCTACTGGAAAGAGGCCCAGAACATCCTAAAGTTAGTGGTGTCCCGCTCTGCGAGTCTGGTGGTTCCTGACGAGGTGCAGCGGTCCTATAGCACAGAGTCCACTGGCTCCCCGGAGATCGCTTTCACTCGCATATTCAATAACTCATCCAAAGAACTGCCAGGAAAAACACTGGACTTCCACTTCGACATCTCAGAGGTGCTGTGCCTGCTGTATTCTCTGTCCTCAGCAGCTTTTATTTTTTCATGAACTACAGTTCAGAATGTTTGGGGTATGTTAGAGCTTTTTTATTATTGTTACTTAAATTCCAGACAGTTTCTAATGTGAGACATTCCTAATACAAAAAAAAAAATGAAAAATCATTTAAAATATTATTTATTGTTTTTATTTCAAAAAAATTTTTTTTTGTGTGTTTTAAATAAATAAATAATAATAATAATAATAATAATAATAATAATAATAATAAATGTTTCTTGATCCACAAAACGGTGTATTAGAAGGATTTCTGAACATTCACATGCCACTAAAAAATAATAATGGAGTAAAAATGCTAAACATTTGATAGAATAGTAAACCATTTTCAAATAAATAATATTTCACAATATTACTAATTACTTTTTTAATATTCTAACAAAGTAAATAGTTTGAATTTTGATTACTTGAAGAAAAAACATTCCAATGCATAAATGCCCCAAACTTTTGAATGGTAGTGCATGTGTATTGTAATTACAAATCCTTTTTTAAATCATCATAGTAGTTCTTTTAGTGGTGTTTAACTTATGTATTTATGGTTTACCCTTAGACACCTATCATAGGTCATAAGTATGGAGACCAGCGAAGTGCAGCGGGGCGTAACGGAAAGCCACAGGTGATTGCTGTGACAAGAAGCACCTCCTCTACTTCGTCTGGCTCAAATTCAAATGGTCTGGTGCCAGTCAGCTGGAAGAGGCCGCAGCTCTCACAGGTAATGTCATCAATGAGAAACGGTTGTCAATTCATAATTTTCCTGCTTTAAATGCTTTGCTCACATTGTAACAACAATGTTTGTTGTTATCTGCTTCTAGAGGAGAACTCGGGAGAAACTAATGAATGTCCTGTCTCTCTGCGGGCCGGAGTCCGGCATGCCGAAAAACCCTTCTGTATGTTTTTATTCTCATATGCAGAACTTTATTAAGCTAAACAATATCAGCTATGGCCTAATTAATTCTCTTTTATGTAGGTGGTGTTCTCCTCAAATGAGGATTTGGATGCAAGTGACCAGCAGACCAGTCTGATCCCCACGGTAGAGGAAGTGACACGGGAGGAGGAAGCGCAAGCTGAAGACGCAGGAAGTGAACAGCAGTTTGGTGTCTTCAAGGACTTTGACTTCCTGGATGTGGAGTTGGAGGATGGAGAGGTAAGCACTGATACCTCGGATAAATTGGCACAAGTTTTGAAAACTAGCAAACAGTCCTTGATTAGAGAGACAATTTCTGAAGTGATTGACTTTTCACTCATAACAAAAACACTGTATTTTCTCTGACATCAGCTGCATCTCCACTTTATCTCACTGTCTAAACTCTCCCTAACACTCTTATTTTTTTGTCCTCTTTTGCATCCAGGAGCTTCAGGTAAGTTTTAAGCAGTGTTCAGGGAAACATTTGTGTTTTATTCTTTCTGCTTGTTAAGCTGCGACAAATCAAAACAATGTTTCCAGGTCCAGCCATTGTACCATTGTTCATTCCAATCACTTTCATAAATTCATGGACTCCCATATCCAGATGATTTATAAAAGATGAATTCCTTTTAGGCCATCTGAAATGTTGTTATTTAGGTAAAGGATTAGGATCTTTTTAATAACATTGCCGTACATTGTAATGGTATATAAGCAGGGGTGCGCATAACTTTTTTTGGTGTGGTTCCCAAAGGAGTACCTGGAGATGTACCTGTAACAGTCCTCACACTGTTCATGGCACAGTGATGCTGTTGTATTCATGTATAAACACCTATGTTTGTCATTTTTAAATATATGTACATACGTCACGGATATGTTTTTTATATTTGAAATCTTACATTTAAACATGAACTTGTGATCTGCATATATTGCTTTGTTGCAGATTTCTATATGCAGGATGAGCTGGTACTTTTACTTTTGGCTCGAGTGCCTGGATGACAAATTTGAACTTTGAACTTAAAATGTTGTTTAGTTTTTAGTGTGCTAACACTGAGCAGCACATTCATTTATTTATCATCAATGTAGTGTGATTTATGCTGAAATTAAGCAGAAATTATTTAAACATTGTTTTGGCTTGAAGTGCATCAGTTATGCATGTCACAAGAGTTAATATACGCATAAATACACTGTTTGACCAGTTCATACTTGATATATTGTAGTTCAACTCTGTGATTTGGTGTAAAATGAACCATCCTGGAGTTTGTGTGAAATGTGCTTCAGACAACCACCTTCGGACAGGATCTAGCACCATTTACGAGTGGACTGCAACTCTCCGTGAACATAGAGACCAACTTTATTTTACATTCTTTCTTCAAACCACAAACAAACATATGTACCATGTGCCACGTAATTTGAATCACATCAAAATGAATTAAATCTGGCATCAAAAGTGCTTCTCTGCTTCTCATGCACCTGCATACTAGTTATGTGTACCCCTTTATATTAGCATGGTTGTCAGTGTGTACAGTATATTAGTCTGTTTTTTGCTTTTGGGGTCTGAGTTGGGCCTGGAAACAGTGATACGTGACGTCAGACCTGATGAGCGGATAAATTATTGGCCTTTTTATTCTTTTGAAAATTGCTTCCTTTTAGAAAAGATTTATTTTTGCAATTGAAGCGAAATACATGAATGCGCAAACGATTAATTTTCATTTTAATTAGAATATAAAGCATTGTTGTGTCGTTCTCCATCTTCCTCAACCCCACTGTGCTCTGTGGTTGTGCGTATTGTACTGTGTTTCACGTAGTCATTTTAAACTTGTATCATCATCTTTCTGTAAAACGAGTTCTGTCTAATGTCCATCTGCTTTGCACTTATTTGCTTTCTCCTGTTCCTCCTGCAGGGGGAGAGCATGGACAACTTTAACTGGGGTGTGCGGCGTCGCTCTCTGGACAGCATTGACAAAGGTGACGGTGACACCCCGTCTCTACAGGACTGCCAGTATTCGGGCAGCACGCCCAGTCTCATCCAGCCGGAGGACACCGATGAGTCATCTGAGGAGGAGGTACTGAGCGCTAGCCAGATTCTCACCCGCTCCAACCTCGTAAGTCCCCTCTCCTCTGGGCCCCCTTCACACAGGGGGCACCGGCATGGTGTGTCTGTGCGCCAAATTGGGCTTAAATGCTGCGGCCTACTTAGGCGGGGTTAGACGCTTGCTTTCTGCATAACCCGCATTTCCAGTGTCTAAAGACACTCTCCCTGCCGCCCAGCCAAGCAAACTATTGATTTTTAGCACTTCAGAGCCCCTCTCTGACTTTTAATTCCATTTTGAATTCTCTCCTTTATTTGTTTTTTGGGGTAAGTAAGGTGATGGGGACCATTATTCTTTCTTTTAGTGATCTGTTTGTCCTTCAAAGTAGCTATAACACAAGGGTTGAGCTGTCTTGCATTTTTAAACTTTGATGTAACTGTTCAGACTCATGACGCATGATCTAATTGAAAGGCCCACAAAGATCAACACAAACACAATCCTGACAAGTTTGAAACCATTGCCATTCCTACATGTTGCAGTTTGATCATACTTGCAGCTTAAAACCAAGACGAAGACTAATAGATTTTAATTGCAAGTGTGTGGCGTAATTGAATAAACATATTTGAAATGAAGACAGTGATGTTTATACACACTTTGAGAAACGCATTGCTCAAAATGTTTATAATGTGTAAGATAATGTTATAACTATTGTAAACGTAGTAAAATTTTTTTTAAAAAAAGCTAATTTCCAGCCATTTATTCTACACATTTTAACAAGTTAGCGTAATATAAAAAAATGAATCAACATCCCTTGTGGGCCTTCTCATTAATATTCAAAACGTTTTTCTGCTTGAATGTTCAGATACAGACTTCTTTTCTTTTTTCTTCAAACGTCTCCTAGATTTCTATAATTTCCCCCTTTTGCTTGCTCTGGGGCATGATGAGCTACTAAGCAGAGCTAAATATCCTAATATGCTGCTGAGTGAATGTCATCTTCCCTTTCCTGATTTTTTTAATGACATTTTCTTCCTACACTGTTTGAATAAGACAAAACTGTGGAATTGGTCTTGCCAGCCTCATGTATTATTGTTGGCATGCCGCATGACATAAGATGAATGAATTATTTGAAATACTTTTCATAGATCTATTAAGCACGCATGCAGAATAACACTTAGTGATGGAGATTTATTTTTTCAAAACAAAATATTGAATTTATTTTCCTTTCCACACAGCTTAACAGTGATTCTGCAACGGACGATGCCATATCCAATCACATGGACTCTCTACAGCAGTCGCAAGAGTCTTCCAGTAGTGTCCTGACAGAAGAGGCCACGCCCACCCCACTGCTGCACCGCCCAGATAGTCCTGCCCACGAGACCACCCGCTCTGACAGCAATAGCAGCCAGTTGCCTGAGGTGGGATCAATCAGGAGTCTCAATAATAAATTATGGTGCACGGGTGCTATTTAGCCAATTTGCATTTCGCTCTTTTGTGACGTTACCTGGTGCTGTTTTCTTACCTATTAAATTCCCCTTATCGTTCGGCGATGTCAAGCTTTTAATGCTGCTAGAGTGTTACCAAAATATGTTACGATTGAAATATTTGGCTCTTTGTCTTCTCTGCCAAATCGCTGGCGCATGTTGTCTTTTTCCTGCACTGGGTGTTGCTTTATGGGACGCTTGACATTGAATAATGATTGATTGCTGTGAGGGTGGGGCTTGCTTGCCTGCTTGATGTGTGATTGGGAGAGAGATTTTCATGAGGGACAAACATACACCTCAGGCCTGCTGTGCTAGAACTACCTCAAATTCGGTCCCAGAAAGGTTGAAAAACACACACTTTAGGCTCTGATGAAGACCACTCACTGCTCTCCACGGATCTGCAATCTCATCGTGAGTATTAGTGAAAAATATCCCACCACTCTGAGCTTTACAAGGGATGAAAATGATCATTTACTCACCCTCCGGTTGTTTTTTAATTACGTTGAACACTGAAGAAAATATTATGAAGAATTTTTGAAGCTGGCTGCCATTGACATCCAAAGTATATGATGGAAGTCAAAGACTACCCGTTTCCATTACTCTTAAAATATTTCCTTCAGTGCTCAACAGAATAAAATACCAAACAAACTGGTGTGGAACAAGTAGAGGGTGAGTAAGTGAACTATCCCATTAAAAGACCATATCCTCAAACATGAGTGCACGTTTTGTTCACTTTGGCCGTTTGTATTGCATCATCCCTGGCTGTTGTTCATGGACTGGTTTTAGCAATGATTATCAAATGTCTGTTTTCCAGCCATCAGCCTTACTCCAGATAGCATCTTCAAGGGCATGGAGAGTGTCTGAAAATACAGCTAGGGATGTGCTTAAACAGAGAAAATAGCTTTAGAAACTACAACTACTAATAAAACAATATTGATAATTAAATGTTTTAAAAGTTTATTATTTTTATTATTATTGTTAATTTAATTATAGCATTTAAAACATTTTGTAATTAGCTAATTTTTGGTTTTAAGTTTTCTGTTTAATTTTAATAATATTTTGTGTTTTATTTTTTATTATTTGTTTAAAAAATTCTGTCACTTTAAAATTTTTGTTATTATTAATTTAGTTCGATTTTTGCTATTGTTTTAATTGTGGTACCTCAAATGCATTTCTGTTACTTTCCTATATGAAGTTTCTAGTTTTGAAATTTAATTATTGAAGTTTTCCTGTTGGTCAGATGTCTTTTTTTTATTATAATTTTTGTTTATTTTATTATATTTTATTTTAGTTTTTTAATTTGATTAAATAACTACATTTGAATTTGTTTGAAACACAAAGACTTCAGAAGACATCATAAATGTATGGCATGGGTGCTTAAGAAAGCTTTTTTTGAGTTATTTAGAGCTTTTTTTGAGTTCGTCTTGAAGCTTGACTACTCCTGGCGAGAGAGCAGTATACAGTATGTATACGTCTGCTTTTTGTTTCTGCGTCATTTCTTTTCTAAAGTCGTAAGGGTGGAAATGATGACAAAATATATATATTTATTTTTCTCTTTCTGTTTGAGGTGGGTGAAATATCCCTATAAATTGAAGAGCATCCCATTGTAACCAAATAAAAACAGATGCACAGCCTGACTGAGAGAACATTAAACACTGCTTACATGCTACCAATGTTACTAACACTCAACTAACTGCTGAAATCTGTTAATGTTTAAATGACAAACCCAGATCTATCAGCAGACATGATATTTCTATGACAATTAAACAGGTCAACCTTCGTACAAAAAACTGTTGACTGTTTTTCAGTCAACAGGAAGCTGTGTGTGAACCAGTTCATAGCAGAAAACTCCTCTTGTTTATGTTAATAAATGAACAACTTTTGATCAATACTTACTCCGTCCAGCCAAGACCAGCTGAGTCCAGTCATACCTCAATATCAGTTCAAGGGCATCTGGTCTGTCATTCTCCAGCTCTTAGCTTAATGAGTCCAGATAAAACCACTGATGGTCTTACTCATCTGCTTGGCCACCACAGCCAAGAATGCCTAAAAGCTTTCTGTAATACTGGCTCCACGCCACCCTTCCTTCTTCTGTTAATGCATTGCACTCATAAATAGGAGGAGGAGGAGGAGAAAAAAAGAATCTCAAGTTCGTTCAATTAGGTTTCTTTAAGTAGGTTTGAATAAAACATGAGTCTGAGATGGAGCATTTTGTTCCCAGGGATGCTTTACCACCACTCACGCCGTGTGCTGGAATTTGTCTTGATGACAAATCATCCATCAGAGATCTGGACATCATGTGACTTTGTTGGCATTTGCACAATGGTTGGATGGATACACATTTAATAAAAATAATTAGGCAAAAATATTAAACAAATTAAACTACATATGGAAATGTATTATAGATTTTACCTTTCTGTTAGAAATAGGCAAAATGGCGAATGCGTGTCGATTTATTAAGTATTTATTAATTTAATAACTTTGGAATATTTTCACTGCATGTCTATTTACTAAACGGCACGTTTTTAAAGTTACATTTGAACTAATTAAATTTGGCTTTATATCAGCCATTGTTCACACTGTGTAAAGCTGCATTCACTTTAGAGTTTGTGCTTACGAAGTTCTGTCATACGATGCTGCGAAAAAAGATAAAACAATACGATAAGATGGTGATAAAAGTGATCTATTGGTCCATATTTAAAATTTCTGTACAGAGAGGTTATATTTTAGCAATCACATGATACGATTTCACAGGTCAAAATTCACCAAGCTTGAATTTTCAAATAAAGCGAACTGCAAAACTTGTCGCACGAGCTTGCGTTTCTGGTCAGCCGCATTCGCTTGCATATAAATAGAAGTCATTGGGGCCTATGGGGTCTATGACCACGGCTTAAGACATTACATGTCTGTATAAGACATCTTCCAAAAAAAAAAAATTAATCCGTGGGCTAATTATATTAATTAAATTAATTCGTTTTTACCACAAAAACAAACAAATGAACCATGGTTTTGCAACAATAATCATAGTATTTGCTGCAAAACAGTGTTTATACAAATGGTAATCTACATGGCAAAAAACATGGTTACTATACTTTTACTTTAATCAAACTATTGCTAATGTTCATAAAGGTGCACTTTTTCATACACCTTTTAAATTAAGTAAATATCATAAATAATCATTCATTACATTGTGAATTGCATTAAAATTGAAGACTTCTGTAAGTATCCATGCAGTCCTGATTGTCCGACATGTTATGAGACTGGGGGTAAAGATGTTTGATTGATTTTATAGTCAGCTGCTATTTAGCTCGGTGCTTGGTGTGATTTATGAATGGAGATACAGTGGTCCATTTAATATAGATCCTCTGATGTCACAGTTTTATTCCTCCACTGGTCACATTTGCATCGTTAGTCAATGGTGAAAGATTAGCCCCTTAACATTATTGATCCCCCTCCCCTCTCCTAATACGAGCGCTGAATGTGTGTCGCAAAGCCATTTTGTGAGTAGTGAAGCTTAAGAGTCCCTTAGTGATGTTCATTCTAAGTGTAATGTTCTCACTGCCCAGCCTGGGTTTGAACTCAGGTAAATGTCAGTTTCTGCAGCGCAGTTCTGGAAAGTTCTAATATGGCAGTGGGTCTGCTTGGTGCTTATTGCATGAAAAATGCTTGATAGTGAGTTAGTGTTAGTGATGCATGATATTGGATTTTCGCATATCTGAGAAGTTGAAATTCTTTCATTTTGATTAATAGCCACTGCTGAACTACATTTTGACAAAAAATTTGTGTGCGTATAATGGAAAATAATTTTTACTCCTTATATATCAAGTCAGACTTGTAATTTTGACACTAAATAATGTTTAATTTCCTATTTAAAACTAAACTAAGCTTTGTATTTTGCATAAATTTTGAATATTTTAACACATACCACCAGGTTCCAGTGGAGGCTACTTGAAGGCAATGTTATTACAAAAAAGTGTTAACACAGAAACTGAGTTGATTGAATGTAGAGCTTCACAATATGTTGCAAAATTATCGTAATCACTATAATAAGTATATGCAATATTTGATAAATTACATTTGTTTTATGCATTTATTTCTCTAAATATGACAAATCAGATAGGGCCTTACTATCTTTATCCCCACCTCCCCAGTAGTTGCTATTCTGCTTTTGGCTCGGGCAGCCCAAAGGCGAGCCCAGAGCTGAAAATAAATACCAATGGTGGGAGTCGAGACAGGAGAGGAAAATGACAACAGCCGATCAGAGTCAGAATATCTGCTGAGGTTTTCACTCACTCATAGTTTTAAAGACTAAATGTTTGCACCTTCACACATAACTTAATTCATTCTATCTTAATATCATTTAATAATTTAAAAACAGCTGATAAAAATAGCATTTTTCCAGGAAAATGCTATATTGTAGGAAGTATTATCACAATACTCGAAAACAATATCGTGTATTTTTGCAGCCCTAATTGATCTCATAACGTAGTCCAAGAGTCTCCTTTTAGTCAAAGATTCAGAACAATAAATGAAATCACACCTTCTCACGTAACTTTGTGTAATTTGTGTTCGTTTTACTTGTCTAATGTGTCATATGGGATTTCCAAACTGAAATTGATAATATCGTCCTAATATCATGCATCCCTAACAGAAACAAGCATTCAAAAGAACTTGACCCAAAATATGTTTTGCTCATTTTTTTTAATCATAATTTCTTTCTTTGTCATGCCTCTTTGCAGGATGCCAGTGTAACAGCTGGGGATGAATTAAGCAGCAGTGTCAGTGAGGATACAGGGTTTGGCAGTGCCCCTCCTCTGCCCTCAGACCCCCCCGAGCTATGTGACTTACATGACTCCCAGGACCCCACAGACGACCTAGATCCAGCCCCACCGCCTCCACCGGCCATGGACAGCCCGCCTGGGTCCCTCTTTGATGACGAACCAGGGATTACACCTTCCGCCATAGACACCACATTAGACTCTATGTGTGAGGAGGAGACCGTCCTGCCACTGGTTTTGGACTCAGCCCCTGATTCAGTCTGTGACGATGATGTGACGCTGGCATTGAAAGAGCTGGATGATCGGTGTGAGGAAGAGGAGGCAGATTTTTATGGACTGTCCAGGTTGGTCTATGATTTCTATGGCGGTAATTCATGGGGTGGATACTTGACTTCAATATTGGGTTCTGTTTCAAAAACACTGTGTTGTTGTATGCTGCCTATAAAGATAGCTCCCTTTTAAAGGCAGCATCGAAGCCAAAATGAAGCCTAAAAAAAGTTGATCTGAACACTCATTTGTCTTCTCTCATGAAAAATAACGTCCATAGGGAATCATAAAAATGTGAAATCATATATAGTAGTAGACATTTGAAGTTGATCAATATCATCAAAGAAGTCCTAAAACCTAGAGAATTAACCATTTTTGTTTTGGGACAACTTTGATTAACTTTAATGTTAGCTACTCTAGTTAGTACTTTGAAAAAAAGCTTTTTGTTGATCCTAATAAGTGCTCATTGACACAGGTCTAAACGTATAACAGCTTCCTACTTCTGTAAGTGGTTCGGCATCATGAAGACATTGTTTTCAGGCAAATGTTTCAAAATCTAGTTCCAACGTTTATATATGAGATTTCAAAGAAATTGCGTTACGTATGTTAATCAAAGCTGCGATTATTAGATCAAAAATACAATGAAGGCAATTCTTTTCAGTGAGATATTTAAAATTTTTAAATAATGGTTTGGTTTTATGTTTAAATACGTTTTACTATTCGGTGCATTTCAGTAATGCCATCTTGAGCACTTCGGTAATGTCAAAACTGATTTTCAGCTGCTATTACAAATTATCCATTGTTTTCCCTATTGCATGTAATAAATAGAAAGCTTATTTATAATAGATATAATTTGTAACATTAGCATCGTCTTAACTCTTTACTGCGATTTTTGTTTAACTGAACTTTGGAAAAAATATAAATGTATTAGTTTCTTCAACATTTGAATGGTGATTCATATACAGAAACTATCAGCATGCTGTTGCTTTTAAATATATTTGAAATATATTACTCGCCATAAGCAATGTTAACAACTTTTGCGGTTGTTTCTTTTAAAATCATTTTGCACCTTTCATACAACCGCTTATTGCAGTCAACTTTTCATCAGATTATCTTAGACTTTGACCTTGTGCACTGTTTAAATTTACTACCCTTTTGTTATGTTAGAGATGAAAAAATGTTAGAGATGTCCACTGAATTAAACTGCTGTAAAAATGCATCAGATACTTTTTTTTTTTTTTTAATAAACCTCAGTCCTGGACAAAACTTCTAAATTGTTTAGAAAATTACAGGATTTCAACTCTTTAATTGCCAAGTTCACAAATGATGTTAATGACGTATTTTCTATATAAAAAGTAATTGTGGACTGGATTTGTTTTACCTGTGATCACAGTCTTGGACATGTGAACGATTGATAACAACATTGGCTTTCATGCATTGTTAGATTTTTATTTTTTGCCTTTTTTGGTGGCTGTTTTTGCCCCTATTGACTTCCATTAAAACCACATTTGTCTTTTTGTTTGTTCTGAAAGCTAAGATGCATATTTAAATTTTCTTAGACACATCAAGGTAAGTGCATAAAGGTCACTCTCACAGACACACATACACACACTTTAATTTGCTGTTAAACTACTTATAAAATCTAGAAGAAAAAAAAATGTTGCAAGAGCCTATCTAAAGGGTTAATTGTGTCAACTGATCGTCAATAGTAAAAATTACAAATTTTACCTCCTCCCAAATAAAATACCACCAATAATCAAAAATGCATGATTATGTGGTGTGATGGTTTTGTAATTTAAAGAAAATGGAAGCCAGTAGGGCCAAAACAGCCAACAACAGTAAATTAGGGAGAAAAAAATCTAAATTACTCAAAAACAATGCATTAAATGCAATGTTGTTTCACATGTTCAAGACTGTGATAAATGGTTAAAATATCCAGTCCACAATTACTTTTTATATTGAAAATGTCATTTTTTTTGTTCACCAAATCAGTGACATCATTAATGAATTTGGCAATTAGACTTAAATCCTGTAATTTTATAAGCAATTTAGTAGTTTTGATCAGGACTGAGGTTGATTAATAGATTTATGGAAAAATAAATGAAATGCATTTTTACAAGTTTAATTCAGTGGACGTTTTCACCCCTAACATAACAAAAGGGTTGTAAATTTGAACAGTGCACAGAACAGAGTGTATCATTGAAATGTTTTTATTTTATTTTTAAATCAAAGCATTTTCTCAAAATATGTGTCAAAATAAGATTTGTCACCAAAAATCATTCTGCTATCTGAAACAGAAAAAGTTATGTCCAAAATAAGTACAGTACATAAGGGTTAGCTTCAGTATGTCAGCAGTCTGTTTTTTTTCTTTACTCAGTAGTTAATTCACTACCATTTAATGGCAGTCATTGTGTTGCTTCAGTTCTCAGTGAATAAGGATGTCTTTTAAAGCTGCGAATAGTGATCTCATCATTTCTTTTGAAGGTCAACCACTTTACGCCTCTAAGCGCATCAGAAAGTGCCTCTGCTAACGCACTTTATTCATTCTTCCACACGTGCACTCTCACACACACTTTCCCTGCAGTGCTGTAGATCAACCCCTGTGATGTGTCCGGCTCGTCCATGATCGATTAATAAAAATTATAGTCTTGTGATTCAACAGAGGGCTCTAATTAGATTCTAGCACATGCACGGCACGACGAGGCCCTTTCCTTGCTCTTCCTGGCAACTTTCTGTAGATCCATTTAACAGCATCCGCGCGTGTGGAAAACGCTCTTGTGCGGCGCAGCAGCGAGCGGGGGAGGGAGGGAGAGGGAAAAAACACAGAGCGTCACAAACGCAGCAGGAGAATTTAGGCTAACACGTGAGGTGAAGAGCTCAGAGAGAGAACGGCGATTAAAAAACGAGCGTCAGAGCAGGAAGACATTAAGGGGAAGGAGAAAAGCTGTTAGTTAGGATGAAGATGAAGGCCATGTCCTCCCCGTCTGGACTCAGATTCTTCTACTCGGTCTGCTTCATCAAGCTCTTCGGCCCAACAGGCCTGTGAGTGTGTGTTTATCTTGTGTTTTTATGCCTCTGCAGTAGATTTGGAGTGTAACAACACTGCAGCACGGGGCATCTGCAGTGAGAGAGAGGAGGGAGAGCTGGGGAGAAAGAACAGCATGTCTTTGTTTACGTTTTTCCTTCTTGAGTGATGTCATGCTTTGTGTCGCATGAGTCTTTCTCTGTTTGTGTTTACAGTCAAGACGAGGGTGATGCGGATGGGTTTCCTGAACTCCAGGCCTCGCCACCTCCGTCGCCCTTTCTCTCTGCTATTTTGGCAGCATTCCAGCCTGTAGCCTACGATGATGAAGAGGAAGCCTGGCGCTGCCATGTCAACCAGATGCTGTCAGACTCGGACGGGTCTTCTGCTGTGTACACCTTCCATGTGTTCTCCCGACTCTTCCAGGTACAAATAAGAATGCTTCTGAGTTGCGAATTATATAAATATTGATGTACGGTATTTGGGGGATGTACTACCATTCAACACTCTGATGTTTGTTTGTTTTTTATTAACATTTTTATGTAGCAAAGTGTAATTTAGCACATGCTGCTGTACGTAATTTTATAATGTTACAAAAGTTTTATATTTCTTATAAACATATATAGATAAATATATATGGTCACACTTTATAATAAGGTTCATTAGTTTATGTTAATTAATGCATTTACTAACATGAACAAACCATGAACAATACATTTATTACAGTATTTGTTCATGTTAGCTAATGTTAGTTAATGAAAATACAGTTGTTCATTGTTAGTTCACGTTGACGTAATAATGCATTAGTAAATGTTCAATAATGATTAATAAATGATGTACAAGTGTTGTTCATGATTAGTTCATGTTAGTAAAAGCATTAACAAATTAACCTTATTGTAAAGTGTTACACTATAATTTGTTTATGTATCAGAGAATTCTGCTGTAAAGGTTTCATGGTTTCCACAAAAATATTAGGCAAATTACCTTTTTTTTATTGTATAATAAAAAATGTTCAAGAATTTAATTCCGTATTTGTGCTGATACTTTTCTTTTTATAATTTTAACCCCTTCCAGAACAGACTGCCTTAAATTGCTTAACGTTACATTTAAAGATGAGAACATAGATGGATGAATAGAATTACAATTATTTTTTATTTGGCAGACATGAAATCCTTGAATTTCAGGCTGTAATAATGTACAGTAAAATATATTTTGGTAATAGTAAATCTATTCTAGCAGATCTTAAATCGAAAAGTATGACCTATTAAATAAACAAAATGTTTTTACTAGAGATGCACCAAATTTTCAAGCTGAAAAAGGCTATGCTGCTCTACATGGCTTTCACACTGGATGCAGAAAGCGATGTGCTATGAAACTCATTCGTTTCAATGAGCCAACTAACTTGAAAATTCTAAATAGCTGAATATTCTACTTTGTGTTTCAGTGCAATCCTAATTTGCATATTGTTAGAATTTTGTGTCCTAAATACAAAATGTCATATTTGAAGATGTGATGTCTGTTTTCATAAATGCTTGTAATCTGAGTGATTTGTGAATTCTCTTTTGTCTCTTCAGCACATTCAGCGAAAATTTGACTTGATTACCCATTCCTCAGTCCGCTTCCTTGGGGAGGGTCTGCAACGAATGGGAAACCAGTTCCTGAGCTCTCTAGAGGTCATGACCTCCTGCTCCCAGTGCCCTACAGTCCTTCTGGATGCTGAAACCGTGAGTTTGCTATACTAGTACACTTCCTCTGCAACTAAATCTTAATGCTGGCTTTTAAGTGCTGAAAGATTGCAGTTGATAGATGTTTCATTTAGGTTGATTTACTTTAACTGGTTTAGAGCTTTTAATTAATGTCAAATTATGTGTGGTCATATGATGCATTTCACTTTTTGTGTTTAAGCTGGTCTCTTGTGGCCTCTTGGAGACACTAAAATTCAGTGTGTTGGAGTTACAAGAGCATCTAGATACTTACAACAGCAAGAGAGAAGCAGCAGAACAGGTGAGTTTATAGTACTGACATCAGACATTTATCAGCCACATTAATTATATTCAAAATATTGAAATCAAAATGATCAACAATTCTGATTTTCTGTGGAGTATTGCTTTGTTTTTGTTTAGTTTTAGTTTTTTATGATAGATTAAAACCTGTGAATCACATTAGATGACAGGAATGTGTTTTTCTTCCATCACAATGGGGAGAAAATGATCAGAATTCCCATTTCATCCAGACTTCAAACCGTATTGAAATTGCTGTTTGTTTTTGACGTACTTTCACCTAACAGGATAGTTCCCCCAAAATTGACATCCGTCCACTTGTTCCAAACCTATTTGAGATTTTTATTTGTTTAGCACAAAAGACGATATTTTGAGAAATGCTAGAATCCTTGGTAGTATGTGAATCGTGGGGAAAAGGGTATTTATGTGTTCTTTGTTTTGTACTTGACCCATGAATCTTCTGATAAACTTTTAATACATAAACTGCCTTAATATTTAATTAATGCAACATTGAATTGCTTTTGTTTCTGTTTTGTTTTGTTTGTTAAGATAATGGAAACTCATGAGCCAAGAATTAAATGATAGCACATTTCTATATCCTTAAAAATATCTTGCTACAAGAGCCTATAAGCTCCTTTTAAGGAAATCCATGCAAAAATTAAGATCTGATCATTACAGTATAGCATATACTGCATATTCTGCACTTTTATGCAAAACAGAAATACAACAAATAGAATATCAGATCTGTCACATAACCCAAAATAAATTAAAAGAGTTTGACATAATATATCTTTCAAGAGAACACAATGTTCTCGCTTGTCACACATTAAGTGAATTTGTGGGTATTAACTGGAATGTCCTTGAATTTAAAGTTACTTTATTTCAACTTTAAAATCTTCATCAGTTATACACACTCTGATACACATGGAAAGTCTAACGTGTGAATTTTCTGCACATCTTAAACCCCATCTTTAAAGCATGATCTTAAGGTTATGCATTAGAAAAAAAGACAGCAGAGGAGAATGAGCTGACAGCACATGATAATAAAATGACGTCTCCTTACATTTATTGTTGGCCTCTAAATCATATCAGGATGTGAGCTGATATATCCTTAGCTTCCGTTAGCACCCATCCCGAATCTACAGCGGCCAGTATCTCTCTGTGCACAGTCACTAAGAATAGCCTCACGAAGCCCCTAAATCATTTATCTGGACGTAGAGGCAGCAGGAAGGGGAGCAGATGGGTTAGTGGATGACTGGAGGACAGTAATTGAATGAGACACAGGCACTGCCTCTAGAGCATTATATCCTGGACCCCAACCCCCCCCCCCCTCCCCCCCTGTATGCTTAAACAGACCCTCTTTAATTTGCTAAGTAGCGCACTCTTATTAAATTTACCTCACGCACACTCACATGCGCAGTAGTCGTCTCCCTCGCTCTCCATTTCTGTTTCGCACTCAAGAAAGCGTCTTTGCTCTGTTGTCCAGAACATCAGAAAGTTCCACCTGTGCTTTTCTGCTTTGTGTTTAATGTGGTATCTTGTGTCTCCTTCCCCCGCAGTGGTTGGATAACTGCAGAAAGACCTTTGGTGATAAAGACAGCAACCAACGACCCAACACTCAAGCTCAGGTATAAATAAAAAAACATTCCTACACCCAGACTCTTCTCCGCATGTGTCTGTTTGAGCATGCAAATGTTGACATTTATACTCGGAATGTCTCCATTTATCTCTAAGAAATAAACAAGAATGCTGGCTGAGGTGATTGGAAGGCAACTGATTTTCATGTTCTTGCTATTCATAATTGGATCTATGAAGAATTGATACCTGTGGAATTCATGGCAGAAATGAAATCTTGTTTATTTCTAGAGTTCAGTTCGCATCCACATTTTTTTAGACTTCATTTGCATCCACATTTAGCAATTTATTATCGCAATTAATAAAAATGTACATTAGAAAAGCTTAAAGTGTCAGTAATGCCGAGTTCAGACTGCATGATTTTCAAAATAGTCGTGTCACAGATGTTTTCACACTGCATGACTATCTGGGCTGCGTTTTGTCGCTGCTTTGTTTACACTGCAAGATGGATCGACGACAGGGAGTTTCACACTGCATGACTTCAAAATAGGAAGAATTGCTGAGAAACGTTGTCCAAACTACGTCTCACACCCAAAAACACATAGTATATCTTTTATTATTAACTACATAACGAGAAAGAAGCCTTTAATGGGGTAAAAATGTACATATTTTCTCACCTGGCTTTGAAGGGAATTAGCAATTTCTCCTCAACTTTTTTATTTTTTGACCAGGTTAGATTGTGATATTGCTTACATGACAAGTCAAGCAGACACGGGAGCTCCTGACAAATTTACACTCATTTTCCTCCATATTTTGGGTTTGAATAAACTGACAATGAACGCTTTTAACTTCTCCCTCAACCTCCCTCTGGCCTGCAGATACCCCCACACTAGTGAATGCTGCTCTCTCATTGGCTGTAGGCGATCGTCAATGTTATTTCCAGTCAAAACGCATTTCACATGGTATGATTTGAATCGCCGACAGCTCCAGGGCATCGGCGACTCATAGGCGATTCTCTCAGATCGCGTCTTTGATAGTTCATATTGTGTGATTTGTCAATCGCGTGCACGAGCACCGATTTGCCTGTGATTTCAGGCATTTGTCGGTGATTTCTCAAAACCTGTCGGCGAGTCAAAATCGGGGCTAAAATCATGCAGTCTGAACTCGGCATAAGTAGTTTTTTTTTCATGCAGTTAATCAAGTGTCTGCAAACATGTGCATGTATTTTATTTTACATGATGATAAACAAATTGATGATAAAAATAATGATAATAAAACATTAGACATTGAAGACTTCAGTAATCATACTTAAAATTCAGCTTTTAGAGAAATTTCAAAATGTTGCAATAGACAACTGTTTCTTTACATTCTTTATTTAATAATATTACTATTCTACTGTAATTTAATCAAATAAATGCTAAATAAAATGCTTTGGTAAGCTTAAAAGGATAGTTCAGATTCAAAAATGAATATTTTTGTTTTTGTTTTTACTACCGAATTATAAAATAACTGATTATTGGTGCTGCTTGCTCTTTAAGAGTCAAAAATCATTCAGAAAACACCTACAGTACATCTCGAATGGCCTGGAGGGTAAACAAATGAAATGAACTTAAAATGGAAACAAATGAGGTTTCCATTTTTGATGAACCGTTCCATTCAGAGATTTCTTTTAAGACATTTAAACTGCAAACTGCCGACCTCAAACTGTTAAACTTTGTAGATTCAGTTCTTTACATAACCAGTATTTTTATACTATCTTTTTCAGCAGGGTTAACTTGAAAAAAATGTGCGATGCCAAAGTTGACGTCTATGCTTACATTTCTCTGTTTTACAATAACTCTTCTCTCAACCCTTCACTCTGTCCTCTGCCCTTGTTTTTTTATTCTTATTTTATTTTTATACAGTTTTAAATGTTTGAATGTAAAAAAATTAAAAAGAGGCGTCATATTAAAAGTAAATCCTGCCTGAATGCATTGCATGTGACCGCTATCTTTGTGTGTGTCATTGTTAAATATCAACAGACTGCAATATATCTCTCTTTCTCTCTTATGGTGGTCTTGGAGTGTTGTGAGCCCACTAATTTTTGATCTTTCTCTCATTTCCTGTGTTTCCTCTTTTGTGACCTGCCGTCCTTCTTGCTTAGCAAATGGAAATGCTAGCAGTAAGTGGTTTATCATATATAAGAGCCTGTCGCATTCCTTTTTGATTCAGCCACACACATTCATCATCCATTCTTCACTGATAAATCTGCACATTCATCTCAACCAATCGGAATTTAAAACAAACACTACATCTGATCTCCTAACAGCTCTCAGACGTCTCTAATTCATGATCATTATACATCACCAGCTTCATTAATGAAAATTAATTATTTGATGGCTTACTCGCAGTGTGAACTGTGCTATCTAATTTCCTAACGGGTTATAAACGTTTCTAATGCTTCTATAAATATGACCTGTATTATGCATTCAGTATATGAATGGAGTGTGTCCATGGACATCTGAGCGGAGGATGAGAGAGAAAAAATAGTTTAGATTCTTGGTTCCTTCCATTTTTTTCTTGCATGCTCCATCCACCCCTCTGCTTCCTCCTGACCATATTTTGGATCACTCCATTGGACTCTTGATGTTCCAGAACATCACTCTTTCAGGTGACAAAAACGGCCCACGCTGCACCAAATGATTTACCAGGGTGTAACCCTTCTAACCTCCTCTCAAATCCAGGACCTTCATCCGTCCATCTGTCTGTCCTTCCGATTGTTCCATTCACCCAGCCGTCCGTTCATCCAATCATGCTGTTTGCTACTGACAGTGCTGACGATTAAAGCTGAAGATGGTGGACTGGTTGGCTGTGTCGTGATCTTCCTCTGTCTTTTTATTTCTAGGAGCTTGAGTTGTGTCGACGGTTGTATAAACTCCATTTCCAGCTCCTGCTGCTCTTCCAGGCCTACTGCAAACTCATCAGCAGAGTGGACACCATCAAGAGAGAGGCAGAGGTTTGTGTCTGTCTTGTCCATAAAAGTTGTTAACACAGGATATGTAATTGTTTTATATATGTCCCTATTTTAAAGGGTAGTTCACCCAAAAATTAAATTTTCACGCCGATTAGACATTCATCTGTCTTCGAAACACAAAGATTTTTATTTATCTGGATTACATTATCAGATTAAAAAGATTTAGTGCTGGTAATTACATTAATTATGTTTTCAAATGGTCTGTGTGGAGTTTGCATGTTTTCCCTGCATTGGCGTGGGTTTCCTCCGGGTGCTCCGGATTCCCCCACAATCCAAAGATATGTGGTATAGGCGAAGTGGGTTAGCTAGTGTGAATGAGTGTGTATGAATGTTTCCCAGAGATGGGTTGCAGCTGGAAGGGCATCAAGCACGTGCTGGATAAGTTGGTGGTTCATTCCGCTGTGGCGACCCCAGATTAATTAAGGGACTAAACCGAAAAGAAAATGAATAAATGAATGTTTTCAAATACTTATAATCATATATTTATATGTATATTCAAATAAAAATGCACACCAGAAGAATCATTTTGGGACATTTTGGGAAGTTATTGCAATATAAGCAAGTTTGTAACCGCTTTAAGATGCTGTCAAGATGTAGATAGATGGACAGTATAACAAAAGTTGGGGCGCCACGGTGGCGTAGTGAGTAGCACGTTCGCCTCACAGCAAGAAAGTTGCTGGTTCGAGGTTCGTGGGTTTCCTCCGGGTGCTCCGGTTTCCCCCAAAAGTGCAAAGACATGTGGTACAGGTGAATTGGATAGGCTAAATTTACCGTAGTGTATGAGTGTGAATGTGTGTGTATGGATGTTTCCCAGAGATGGGTTGCGGCTGGAAGGGCATCCGCTGCGTAAAAAATATGCTGGATAAGTTGGCGGTTGATTCTGCTGTGGCGACCCCGGATTAATAAAGGGACGAAGCCGACAAGAAAATGAATGAATGAATGAATGAAGGCCTTATATATAGTTAAGGGGTCAGTTCACCCAAAAATGAAAATTACCTAATTTATTCTTGGTACCCATTGACTTCCATAGTAGGAAAAATAATTACTATGGAAATCAAAGGGTCTCAACAACCAGCAATTTTCTAAATGTTTTCTTTTGTGTTCAACTCAACAAAAGAAACTCAAAACAAGGCTTTGAATAAATGAAGCTTGAGTAAATAATGACAGAATAATAATTTTGGGGGTAAACTACCCCTGTGTATGAGTGTTTGCCAGTACTGGGTTACGGCTGGAAGGGCATCTGTTGCGTAAAATGTATGCCGGAATAGTTGGCGGTTCATTCCTCTGTGGTGAATCTTGATGAATAAGGGATTAAGCTGAAGGAAAATAAATTAATGAACAACCCCTTTAAAATAAAAAAATCTAGAGTTAATACGATACATGTACATACTCCCAAGAAATTCACATCTTATTTGGTCTGTGACACTTTTTTCAGTGTCACAAACTTCAGTGCCAGCAAGCCTCCCTCTTCAGCACACACACAGAGAGAGATTATCAATTTTGTCTCTGAACATTGTGGTAGTTTGTGCTAATGTGTGCCAGTATGGACAGATATAAAGGTCTGACTGTGCATAATGCTTTTAGTACAGTGTAACTTCATTAAGCTCCCTGAGAGAGACTGATATCTTTAAGACTGACCAGAGCAAAGCCATTCAGCCTATTGCTCATCGATACTAACTCGCTTACACTCTACTGACCACACACACACACACACACACACACACACACACACACACACACACACAGAGTAATTTGAGTTTTGTTCTTCTGTAGAACAAACTGTTGATATTCTAAAAAATGTTGAAAAAAAAGTTGGTAGCCATTGATTTCCGTAGTACTTTTTGTCCTACTATGGATGTCAATGGCCACTGATTTCCGATGTTCAAAATATTTTCTTTTTTGCTGAAGGTTTGGATAGAATTTTCTTTTGGGTGAGCTATCCCTTTAATATCAGAGGGCAACTGTGCTTTAATTGTCAATATCCTCAGTATTGATTGTGTATCGGCAAGTCGGTTGTTATTCACAGTTATTGGTTTAGTCAGAGTTGTGAGAATATTGACTAAGCATTGATTTAAATGACATGCTTGTTTTTCCTCTCAGGTGACTAACATGTCTGAGGAGCTGGCTATATTAGAGAGCTGTCTGAAGGAGGCCGAGTCAGTAAATGACGAACAGGACATTGGCGAGTTTGAGGTAGACCAGTCGAGCACAGAGACGGCCATTCACTCCCTCATCGAGAGTCTCAGAGCACGAGACTTCTGCACAGCCATCACTCAAGTTAAAGCCTTCAGGTGACACATACTGATTTATGGGTTTTCACACTGTCCTTAAACCTAGTTAACCTTGTGGTCATAAACCCTGTTTTAACCCTGTTGTAAGGAACTCTGTACGCCTGTAATGTAGATGTGAGATTAGCACTGCTTCTTACTTGGACCTAACAATCCTTGCTCTAAAGCAGATGGTGTTTAAATGTTACAGCTTGATGCTGTGAGCTTTTTTGAATAATCGCTTTAGACATCGATTCTGCATCAATTCTGATATTTTCAAAAGGCATGTCTATTCTCTCTTGAATAGATTCCATACATATGGCACTGTATGCTTTACAAACTGCTGTACTCTGCTTGCATCCAATTCCTTACAAATACCACTTGAACTTTGAATTAAGTTATGGTGTACTCACACTAGGCTATCCAAACCGTGTTGGGGTGCATTTGTGCCCCATTTCCCGGTTTGATTGACATGGATAAGTGCTCCATGCCGTGCCTGAGTGTGGTTCAATTGGTCAACGCTGGCCCGTTTAGAAGAGCTTGGGCACGGTACTCAAGTAGTGTAAGAGCAAAACACACCCGAGCATGAAAATGAAGACCCGACACCATTTTTTAAGGGACTGTTTTATAAGGATTTTATTAATGATTCTTCATATTCAATGAACACCAACTGTCAAAGTTTATCAGTTACAAACCCCTCACTGCATGTCAGCTGCCACCTTCAGCGAACTTCCTAATATGTGCTGCACGATGACTTTCATGAACATTTATGAGCGACCAAAAGTGGTGGATCTGTTCAGGGGAAGATTTGACTGTCACCGTATCACAAATGACTTAATATAATACAAAACAATATAACCAGACCCGCTAGTTTTTCACAATTTTTTTGTAATAAAAATGACTGATTATGTGGTGGTAATTCCTAGAAATTTGCAGACAATTTTGCGATTTGACATCGTGTACCTCACTCAGGACATGCGCTAGGGCTTCCCCTACCTTGATACACCTAAAACACTGATTGCCGTAAACTCGTTAATGGTAGGGGAGTGTTGTCTCAGGGAAACTAAATGATTTATCGATTTGACGCACATCATAATACCAGCCATACATGTAAAGCACAAATAATGTCCCTCAATTCGGTCACGTCCAGCAGCCATCATCCTTGAGCCAATCTCCATCATTGTAAGCTGCTTTCTTTTCTGTCTGTTCCATTGCTCCGTTTGTTAGATGTTTGCTCACACTTTCTTTTGTAGTCTGAAGCACGTCAAACGAACAAAACGACTTATTCACGCCACAGGATGTTTAATCCAATCTTTTCATTGACTTCACTTGTAAATCACTGGTGATGCATCCGTGTCTGCTGCAAAACATCCCCCCCTTTCATGTAATATAATGATTGTCAGACGTCTTTTTTTCGAAAGATACTCAAATACATCACGTGCGCTGCATATGCAATGTCTATAAGTCATAACTTGCAAACTGAAAAAAAAAGTATAATTTGATTATATGCTTTGGAATTGGATGTTTTATGAGATTATTTACATTTTTTTGCGATTATTTTGCGTTTAATTAAGACTTTTGCATCATCGTGAAAAACCAGGGGGGTGTTTATAACTAAAGCAACGTCGACTGTACTGAACAAGATCACATCCACTGAACAGCATCATAGATGACGTAAGCAGGCTCAGGCTTAAAAGGTAAAAATACAGTGTGAGTGCAGGCCGACAGGGGAGAGAGGAGGGAGATAATTGTGCCCGTTCATGGTTCAAGAGGGTGTGAACATCTTTAGGAAAGCAAAAGAGTGTTTACATAAACTTGTATGACTCAGACGTGCTCATAAGCACTCTTTTGAGTGTATGGTTACCAGCCTAGAGCACCATCGATTCGGTTCCAGAGAGAATAGCGATGCATTTTGAAAATCTCAGAATCTAGGCCGAATTGATTTCTCGAACAAATGTTCACTACAGCTCTACTGATACTTAAAGGGTTAATTCAGCCAAAAAAGAAAGATGTGTTATTAATTGCTCACAGTCACATTGTTACAAACTTAGTTCATCTTTGGAACACAAATTAGGATATTTTAGATGAAACCTGAGAGCTCCCTCATCCTCCATATACTACAAGGTTCCAGACTCATTCAAAAGTTATTCCAAATATCATCATGCTCTGAAAATACTTCATATGTGTCATGCTCGGTCATGCCTCTGACATCTTATCTTGAATTCGCCTGTGCTTTGTGCTTTGGAAGTGCACATGGGCATCAGGGCATGTTTGGGGAGTATACAACTCTGAGGAGAAAAAACTTGAATAAAGATGTTGTTTTTGTTATGCGCACACAAAACAATTGTCTCTTTTGAAGATAATTAAACATGGAAGAGTTCACATTCACAACTTCAGCAAAAACACACACTTGGAGTATTATAGACGGGGAGTTTTCAGTAATAGATATAAATGTTTATCTACTTTTTGCTTTTTATTCAGTTGTGACTGGTGATTTTATTGTTATTCAGAGCAGCTTTGCCAGTGGTACTAATTTTCCAAAATCTTCCTTTAAATTCTTCTGGAAAATAAGTAGCAGAAAATTGAATTGTAGAGAGAGACCAAAACAAATCACATTAGAGTTTGGGTCTTATTTTATCAATTCATTTTAAAGCAATGTACTGTTAGCTATCAGTAGTCCTACTCTCTCACTATTCTTCGACTCTGATTTATCAGGGGTCGCCACAGTGGAATGAACCACCAATTCTAAACAACAAAGTAGCATTTGCAAACATTAGTTCTTCTCACTCCACAACAAATATTTCACATTGAAAATGTATCCTTTTTTAAACAGAACATGTTTTGATTGGCTGCTTTCAGAATGAGCAGACACTGGAAGCTTGTTACAGCATATCTAGCTAGAATCCATAATCTAATGAAGCATCTCATTATCTTCTCCAAGTTCTCTTTTGCCTTAATCTGATACATTCCAGTATCCCATTTCCTCCGTTAACCCCTCTGTATCACTCGCTCTTCTTCATTTCCTCAGGTGCCTGTGGCCCAATGACATATTCGGCAGTGATCGGGACGATGCGGTGCAGACGCTGCTGCACATCTACTTCAGGCACCAGACTCTGGGTCAGACGGGGTGTTTGGCGGTGGTGGGGCCCAGCAGAGATCTTTCTCAGGCCAGCGCTCGCCTAATGGAGCTCAACCTTCAGATCCGCGAAGCTCTCTGCCAGGCTCAGACGCACCCGCACCTGCAGAGCCACCAGACGCACATCCAGTCCCCGACACCCACAGGCCACATCCAGACGCAGATCCACACGCAAAACACAGTCCTCAGCACTGGACTCTAGATTATCAACCAGCTCCAACTCTTCCTCCGGGGACGACAGGTTTGCCGATTTTCATGTAGACTTCACCTCAAAGGGCTAAAGAATGTGTGGACATTAGTGACTCCAAACTATTACGCACGCTACACGTTTCTATAATATAGTTTATCCTCTGCGGAAGACGTACAAAGAATGGGACCGGTCATTAGGAGGGACACTAGGCGATTATGATGCTAAATTCAAGGCGTTTTTTTTTTCTTTCTTTCTTTCTTTTTTTGGCGGAATGACCTATGACCTCTTGGGAGTTGTTGTTTTTTTTGTTTGTTTGTTTTTTTGAGTGATTCACATCCGTCTGCCCCACCATGCACTGGGGCAGAGATGGGATTTGGAGCGTTTTTTGTGATTTACCTGCGAGATTTATCGCAGACATATAAAGCATGCTTGAAATAGAGAAGCCTGCAACTTATTTTTTTGAGAAATGTATTTTTTAACAGTCTTAGGTTGTAAATGTTAGGAAATTTAACATGTAATTGTAAGCAAGGAGTGGCGTATCCTCCGTTTAAAGAGAGGTTTATGTGTTTAACTTTATTGACCTGCATCGAGGAGAACTTTCAGCTTTCACCGGGCTGCTCATACGAAACCCGTAATCTATAACCAAATAAGTAGCTGCCTGTAGAAAATACCATAGACACTTGTGCGTGTGTGTGTGTGCGCGCGCGAGGACGAGTGCGAGCGTGTGAGTGCGTTTGACATGGACTGATATTTGCACACCCGTTCTCTCTCATACATGCACGTTAACAAACCGAGATGCACAGGTGAAGTGCAAACTGGCTGCAACTCATGGAAATATCAATAACTTATTTTACTCTGTATATATTTTAGAAAATGTATAGTGTAAAAGCAGTATTTTTTTCCTTGTACATTTGTGTAATGCACTGTTCAATCAAAGAGAGCTCAGTAGAGGGTGACGACTGATGCAAAAAAAAAAAGAATAAATAAATAGCGAGTTGATTAGGGATGTACGGGCTGCCCTCTCCTTTATGATAGTACGCCACCTTAATCTTCAATATTTCCCGACGAACGAGCTCTCGAATGGGCTTTTGCCATATGCATTCCTTGATACCCACTGTGATCTCCATGTTGGCCCAAAGTCCCCTACGAAGGCCCCCTACTGGAGCCTCCGCTGTGGGGAAACTGGGGCAGGTGTTCGTCCATGTTGGCTCTGTCTTAACTCAGGGCTGCACTGAGGGTTTGTGGGCTTCTGAAAGGCACTGCGCTTCGCTTGCCGAACTCCAAGAGACAAAGCAGTGTCCTCAAAAGCGTAGAAGGCAAACGTATGGGGCAGGGGAACGTTTAATCTGTCGCGGCACATTAAGAAATAAAAATGTTCACTGTATTCATTCCTCTCAGAGATCTCTTCTGTTGCTTTGTTTGGTACATTTTGAATGCTGTTCTTAATTATTTAATGGATATATTATTTACCTGGAAAAATATAGTTTTTATCTAGAGGTGCATTCTTTTTATTTCTCCTCCCCCTCCTCTCACATTTCTCTCTGGTTTGTCATCTGATTTACCTGCTTTTCCCCTGTACTGTTAAATAAAAATCTGATTATAAGCGATGCTGGCTTTTTGGTAGTTTATTTCCAGATGCCCCGTCCCATCGTCAAATAAATCCACTCTCAGCTGACTCTGGTTGATTGCATAAGTATTTTTCCCAAGCACACTATTCTGTCCATAAAAAACAAATGCTAACTGTATTAGCAAACACACCAAAAGACTGATGTTCGGCTTATTGTAAGCATGCGCAGCTTGTAAATGCTATACAGAGCCATTAAATGTTGATGTTAAATCAAAAGCAATTGACAAATACTTGAAAATGAGATGATTTAATGACAATAATTCTCTATGATTACAACTTAATTAGTTACAAACTGTATAAAATAAACATGATCATAATTGTACCCAGCTTAAATGTAAATTAAAGTTACCTGAGAGGGAGAGAGCGCCAGAGCAAGAAAAGGAGAGCAGAGCCAAGTTTACCACCTCTTTTGTACCTTTCTTGACCATGTGACCAAAGCCTAAATACTGAGACATTCAAACTTACCAAACATGTGAATACATCATAAAATCCCCACAGCAGGCCCTGATCTCATCAGTCTCTGCCTTTGGAATTTGTGAGAGCCTTCTTTGGTGAAGACATGTTCTGCCATATAAACAAACGCATATAATAAATTTTCATCCCTACAACATTAAATTTGCCAAGGGGAATTTCTTCATTTATACATAAGAAAAATGTTGGTTTGCGCACTGCTAAAGCAGTATAGTTTAACATTATTTAATGAACTTATTACAGTAAAAGACATTCCATTATTAACATGGAGTTCAATGCGGAATACATCATTCAAGCTGCACCTGCCTATGCTCGTGGATATCAGATGTATTGCACATTAAGTGAAATTTAGATCAAGTCTGATTCATTTACAACAATTGAATAAATTTCAGTTGCTTTTTTCCAGAGCTCAGCAATAAGACTAAGAAACTTTACGTAAAATTTTTAATCGACCATTTCTGTCAAAGGCATCTGCCCCAACCACGGACATTCTCCCTCTCTTTTCAGATGGGATGGTGAGCCAAATCAGAAGGTTTCCAATAAGGGCCAACTTTGAGCATCTGTTCTAAAATCTTAAGATGTCAGGTACAGGATGCTATAATGTTTGAAGAAAAGGGATAGATGTCCCCCTCACCATGTTTAAGTTCTCCCATTCCACAGATACCAAATCTCCAGTGCATTTGTGCTTTAGAGAATCTTGACTAAACTGGACAAATATTCACAGAAGTAAAAGTCAGACTTGAAAATTTCACCAAGCATGCTTTAAACTGGTACTAACCAAAACCAAACCCTTCTGCAAAGCAGTTCATTCAAAGACTGGGCTCCAGATGTGCTAGTAACTTCCATTTTTATTGTTCAGAATTCACACCTACAAGTACTGCAATTTGTAATCAACGCAAAACAAAAACAAATGAGACCGATGGGCCTGCCTCCCCCACTGCGGTCGAGGAGCAGCAGAGGTGCAGAGACTGAGGTGGACAATCCAGCTGATGACAACAATGGACAGAGCTGCTAGATGATGTACTTGAAGCTGAACGTGCTGTCGCAGGAGAGACGCTTGCCTTTACAGCGGCCGCACAGATCCTGCCGGTGGGGTCTTTTGGGGTCCACATGACGAGACTTGACAGAACATGTACAGCGAGCTTTCTTACAAGTCTGGAAGAGAAGTTTGGTTAATGTTAAGTTTAACGTTAAGCTCACCGAGGAGCCCTGGACCCTCAGATTGAGAACAATCAATCTAAAGAACTGGTTTACCTGACATGCGATGTCCTCAACCCGGTATGGATTGAATGATTTCTGGCATGTTCTGCAGAACTGCTTGAAATAAACCTTTGAAAAGGAAACAGAAAAGCTCGAGTCGGTAATCGGCAACAAGATCAGGCAAGACGTGCACATCAGTAGCTTTCCCCATCCACCCTTTTTACAGGCATGTGCGTTTTGAAAAAAGGGGCAGGGGTGCTCGTGAGCCTAGCAGGGTTAAAGAGAAGCACACACAAAGGAAATGATCACTACTGTTCAACACTGGTGCCCAAACTCCGTTCTGGATGTCCTGCAGAGTTAACTCCAACTTTGCATACAACAAACATTCTGGCAGGTGTTTTATCTAGTAGGAGACTGATTAGCTGGTTCACTCCAGTCCTAACTGGACAGATCTGAAGGAGGATACTGTTGCTGCGTGCCAATCCTAACATCCATCCTAAATTGTATGTGAAAATAGAATTAGTATGTACCAAACCTTAGTATGTTGAGGAGAAGAAAAAAAAAAAAAAAAAAAAAAAAAAAAAAGTATGCCAAAGGTTCCCAGATGGTTTCATATTTCCGGTCAAAAGTAAACGTAGAAGCATCCATACTCTATCCCATACTAAGCAAGCATACATACTTTTAGGGTGTGATAGTATGCGAATTGGGACGCAGCATGGGCCTCTAGGACGGAGTTTGGACAACCTTGATCTAACACAGGAGTGTCCAAACTCAGTCCTGGAGGGCCGGTGTCCTGCAAAGTTTAGTTTAAACCCCAATCAGACACACCTGGGCTAGCTAATCAAGCTCTTACTAGGCTTTCTAGAAACATCATGGCAGGGCACCACATATTGACTCAAGTTGGAGATAAAATCTGCAGGACACCAGCCCTCCAGGACAGAGTTTGACCAACCTTGATCTAACATGATCGTGTATCCACACACTCAGAACTTCCCTCAAAGCCCAAATCACAGGGAACCAAAAACTAACAACTTTATGGGAAGGTAAGTTTTTTTGGGGGGTAACCAGGAAAGAGACCACCTCAGAATACTGCAGGGAGGGATTGTTCACCCAAAATTTTACATTTCTCACCCTTCACTAGATTCATAAAAATACTTGGAAGAATGTTGGAAATCTTAGCCACAGGCTGTCTACTAGGCATCTTGTTTGTATTAAAGTACGGATGTCAATTGTGTTAACCTTTTTTTTAATTTGCAAAATGTCCTTTTAAAAAGAGAATCGTATTTTGGAACTACTTGAAGGTGAAAATATAGTTTTGGGTGTTCTGAGAGTCATGAAAATTTGGTTTTAAAAACTATTTAAAATGACAAGCAAATATGGCCAAGATGCCTTGGTTTGCTCAAACAACTTTGTTAAACATCTGCAGCAATGAGAATAGTCTTAGAGAATTACATGTGTGCGTGCAAAATATTACCTTGTTTGTTCCTTGGACACACCACACATAAGCACTTTCCCACCGTAGGTTGCAGTCTTTGCAATGATAGAATCCATACTTCTGCTCCAAAAACTGTAATAAAAACTCTAATAAACTACTGAAAATGCCAAAACACTTTAACTGCAACTCTAAAGCAAGTTATGTTTAAACAATTTAAAAAATACAAACGCGTCGATTAAGTTTCATAATTAGGCTAAAACAATCAATGCATGTCACCTGAAATCTCACGCGAGCCTTTGACTTCGGATCGTCTTGTTCGGTTTTCACTGACTCGTTTGTGTTCTCATTTGTTTCCGTCTGCTTGCTTCTATTTTTCTCCGGACTAAGCGGTTCCTTCACGCTTTTCGCACCCCGTTTGCGCTCGTCTTTCTCGGCGCTTTGCAGCTTCTCTGCGCGGTCCACTGTCTCGGTGACCTCGGGCTCGGTGTCGTCCTCCTCATCACCCTCCTCTCTGAAGAGAGACACCAGTCTCCGGGACTCTACCGGAGAGTAAACAGCTTGGGTGCGCGGGAACCGGACACCCCCGCCACCGCTGCTGACGGGACTCCCGGGGGTCTGGACTTCCTGCCGCCGCCGGCGCAGGGCATCGCGTTTGCGGGCCAGAAGCGTCCGCGGCCCCAGAGAGCACTGGATGGATGCGTCGGTCTTCGGGTTGACCTGAACCCCGACGTCTTTGGTGTTGGCCTTCCTCAGACGCGGGGTGAGATTTGGGTTGATTTGAGACAAGATGGACTTCAGCTGCGCCCTGTGGTAATTATCAAAGTGGGTCTCGCCCTCACCGTAGTTGGTGAAGTAAGCTTTCTGTCTCCAGCCCTTAAATTTGGGGTATTTGTAGTAATAAGGGTTGTAAGAAGAGTAAAGATAGTTATTGACTGTCTCGTTTCCATATGTAGCCATTTTTCGCTTAGCCGGCTGGCAAGCGGACTGTAGCCGTTTAAGTAACGTTTGGCGCACATGGTCGAAGATTGAGCTCAGGTGTCTAATTAACGACAATTAATAGGAAAATCTAAGAATCTAGCTCGAAAATCTAAGAAGGTCTTGAAAAGTAGTTGAATGTGTTAAACATTTGTTTAGGAACATAGCTAGTTTGTTTAGTTAACTAGCCATGTACCAACTTCCAGTTAGTCCATGAAGGTCTGTAAATATTTTTACCAGTGAGCCATGGACATTTACATCCAAGGTTAGTTATTTGTTATTGAACTTTGGACTTTTATGCCAAAAATCATTGTTACATTAAGATATTTTGTATATTCCATACTGTAAATATACTAGTAAATGTGCAATGTATTGGTAATGTGTACTGCAAAGCACTTAATTTTGACAAATTTTTTAGTTTTTTTTAAACCCTCATTTTCCAGATTTTCAAATATTTGTATCTTGACCAAATAATGTCTTATCCCAGCAAAATATACTTCAATGAAACGTTTCATGTGATGTTTAAATCTCAATTAAAAAAATATATATATATATACTTAACATACTTAAAAAAACGTACATTACAACTGCTTTTGTATTCCATGGCCACATTTACCTGTGTTAATTCGTTCATTCATTTTCTTTTCGGCTTAGTCCCTTTACTAATCTGGGGTCGCCACAGCTGAATGAACCACCAACTTATCCAGCATATGTTTTACACAGCGGATGCCATTGCAGCTGCAACCCATTACTGGGAAACACCTGTGTTAATACTGCTACTAAATAAATATAAGTTTTATTGTGATTATAATGTCTAAAATATCTGTGACAGACTGGCAGGGATATAAGAGAATCAAAATAATACAAATATTATTTTCTTTTTGCAAACATTTATTCATCTTGCAGGCATTTTTATACTGATGAACATGTACAATATTTCAATTTTGATTACAGAGATGGATTGCATAATTGGAGAAACATGACGACTTGTCTAGAATAAACCTTTTGTATTTTTTAGAAACCACAGTTGTCGAAAACTAATGCTGCAATAATTTAAGCTTTTGGTGTTGGTGATCATATATCAAGCATTTGTAATCATTTATATTTCATCTTAGAATTGATAAACAAACATTTGCAGCTAGTTTTGGAGTCAGAAACAGACTGACAGTGGGTGATGTGCAAGATAAGGCATCCATACTGTACCACAGGGCAACCAGTCTTCTCATCCTCTGGGTCCTCATAATCAAATAAGCCAATGTAATCCATTTACTGATGTAATAGCAGGATTCATTTACAAACAGCAGCATCAATCTATATTTATGAAGTATAATTTGCATAATTCTGTGACACTCTGAAAGTGCCTTTCAGTATTATGTTGTCTCAATGAATATGATTTAATTAAAGAAATGTAGGAATAATCTAATTTGTTCTTAAATATTGGCAAAAATATTGGATATCATTTGTAAACAGACATAAACCATCTCTATTATCTCGCAGTTTTAAATCAAATATATATATATATATATATTAACCAGCCACCGTGTACACCTTAATCCAGTACTGAGTTGGACTCATGTTAGCTTTCTGAACTGCTTTCCGTCTTCATGGTTTGGTTCAAGGAGGTGCTGGAAACATTTTTCTGATATTTTTGTTCATTTTGAAATGGCAGCTGATGATTTGCACATCCATGATGCTAGACGTATCATTCACAAGCTTGGTTTACTGTGATTATAAAGCAATACACAGTTGGTATGAACAGGCCCAAAGCATCACCCACACTATTACAACACCAACAACCGGGCCTGAACCATTGATATAAGGCAGTATGAATCCTTGCTTTCATGTTTTATGCCACATTTTATACCAACCATCTGAAGGCACAGTTCAAAACCAGACAGACAACCTATGTCCAGTCTTCTGTTGTCCAATTTTAGTGTGCCAGTTTGAACTGTAGCCTCCGTTTCCTGCTATTTGACAGATGTGTGCTGCTCTTCTGCTCATGCTGTAGCTCATCTAATTCAATACCTTACAGACATTGGTCTCAACACTCTGTTGTGGTTTTATCTGCTTCAACCAGTCTGGTCATTCGCCTCTAACATGTACAGCCATCAATGCATTATCAGTCACAGAACTACAACACAGCTCACTGGATGTCTTCTGATTGGACCATTCTCTGTAAACTTTACAATCATGCCACATTCAAACTCACTTAAATCACCTGTCTTTCCTATTCCGATGCTTGGTTTTAACTTCAGTGTATATATATATATATATAT
>CAIGQQ010026964.1:19581201-19595108 GCA_903798035.1 Danio albolineatus | reverse complement strand
TATCTATCTATCTATCTATCTATCTATCTATCTATCTATCTATCTATGCATGTGTTTATAGAATAAAAAAACATTGCATTTTCAATGAATAATCACTTTTATTAATCAATATACATCACAATAACATTCACATTGTCATTAATAATGTAATATACATTTTAATTCAAACAATCAAACTTAAATAATGTCTAGCAATAACAGCCAGCAACATCTTCAGCTGTCCACTGCTTCACATGGGAGGTGTCCCTATAAAAGTAAATTAAAAAGTAGTTAAAATAATAAGTTATGAAAACAAAGAAAATGCACAACAATCCCAGAGCCATTTTTTTTAACTTATCAAGACATATTCACAAAACATGCAGAAGATTTCTAAATAACAAAAGGAAACATGAATGAAGTCAAAAATTGCCTCAATATATATAAAAGGGATTTTTTCTCACTGCTTGCAGAGTGCCCATATCAATGAAGGTAAAATCCAAATAATGTAAACCTCTCAAATATCTGACCACAAGCAGAAATAAGACAACACAAAAGCTGTGTCTGAGACCACTCCATCCTTAGTGCACCCTGCATATTTTCCCACTCATTCAAACAGATAGTGAACTATAATTTTGAGTCTACTGCATATGCGATATAGATATAGATAGAATAATATTATATTCAGGTTGTAGTTATTACTTTTTTTTTAAATTAACCATTAGTTTATTAAAAAACATTAAATAAAGAGAGAATTTTGTAGACTTGTAAAATTTGTAGAGTTGTAAAATTAAAATAAATTATACATGAAGGTCAAATACTGTTTTAGACTAAATTTAAATGGCCTCTGAAATACAGAATTTAATAATACATGTAATTACATGCAGATGATTAAATAAGTACAATGTAAAACATGTATATACTTAAGTGCACTGTACCATATTATTAATTTAACTTTAAGTACTGTAGTTATGGTGCCTTAATATAAAGTGGGCCTTGTTTTTTAAAGCATAGAAGTGAAAGTGAAGCAGTCAGTCAAGTTCACATTGTTTTGTAAATTGATTTCTACTTTTAAGAGAATATATATTACAAGCTCGATTAATGTAAACATTTTGAAGAAAGGGGCATGTTTTACTGTAGTTTTTAGTGCTAGGGTGCAGCTATTTTGGAATATCGCTGTGTCTGACGTCACAGGGTTGGTTCTGTTCCCTCAGCTGAACAGATACAGTGGAAGTAATGTACTGAACAGCCTAATTGGACTGGAACAAGACTGGAAAGCCTAATTTAACCCAATGCGGGAAGTTGTGGACGTGCATCGCAAAGTTGGTGTAAATATAAGGATCAAACTTGTGTCTTATATATTTAAAAAAATATTTATATATTTTCTATTTTTCTTTTTTTATGAATACTGTTTGTTTGATGTGCTTTGGTCCACTCTCTCACACTGGTGCAGCGCTGTCTGACGAGGGGATTTGCAATGAGAATAATGCAACAATTAAAATTATCTTTCAACATTGAATATGGACAAAAAAGCCTGCGATGTGAAGTCACTCAGTCATCGAAATACAGAGAGTGGACCAAAGCACATCAAACGGTCAGTAATAAAAGAAAAATATAAAATGTATAAATGTATTTTTATGTTTTAGACATAAATGTAATGCTTATATTTGCACCAGCTCTGTGATGCACATCCACAACTTCATGTATTGGGTTAAATTAGGCTTTCCAGTCTCCGTGTTCAGTCCATTACTTCCACTGTATCAGACACAGCGATATTCCAAAATAGCTGCAATCTAGCTCTAAAAACTACAGTAAAACATGGCATTTTCTTCAATAATGATCACATTAATGGAGTTTGTTTAATATATTTTCAGCAAAGTGGAAATCAATTAACAAAACAATGTAAACTTGACTGAGTGCTTCACTTCCACTTTAAAGAGACAGTTCACCCAAAAAAATTTATTCTGTCATCATTTACTCAACCTTCACTTGTTCCAATCCTGTTTGAGTTTCATCTGTTGAACTGAAAACAGAAAACCTATAACCACTGTCTTCCATATTGGTTATAATTTATTATAACGGTTAAAGATTTTCAGCTTTAATCAAAATATAATGTTTTGTACTCAACTAAAGAAAGAAAATTAAACAGGTTTGGAACAAATTAAGGGTGGGTAAATGATGACAAAACTTAAATTTACTTTAAACTATGTTTATTTGTGAGGTGGTATTAACTAATTCACTACTCTGTAAAAACCTATAATTTGGTGGACACTTTAGAAATATAATTTTTATTGAACAACTTTTAATTTTAAATGTATTACCCAAGCACTATGTTGCGTCATCTAATAATAAATATATTAATTCAATTAAATTCAAGTTTATTTTCATAGCACTGGTGCAACATGGCTTCGTTTAAACTAATATACTGTTATGTTAAAGCCAGGTTTCATTAAGAGATAAAGATTAGGATCATTAGTGCATTAAAATTATTGTCTGTTATTAATTCATTTACAATAAGTGCTTTAAGTTCAAGTGGGCTGACGTTTAGAAGACCGAAAAGGTATTTTGACTTATTTGCCATTTTTGGTTTGATTCTTAATAGACTTTTTCTAGAACACATAGTAAATTTACTTCTTGATCGAATAATATAAGGAACAGACACAGTTTCTATGAAGTTAGCCAGATATACATTACTGTGATTTAAGTGGGACTAACAAGAGTCTATATGGCTAAAATGTGAATTTTCACTTACTAGTCAAACAGAACGAAGCATCCTGGAGATGTTGTCCGACAGGAATTCAGCTCCAGCACTGCTGAGGTGCAGCCCATCAGCATGGGAAAGCCTAGGACGATCCCAGAAAAGATTCCAGTTGTTAATAAACAGCAGCTTCTGTTCTTCACACCATGTTAATAGCCATCTCCAATGCCTCCACAGATGCTTTTCCTGCACTCAAAAGACAGACACACTAGTGACATTATACAAGGTGAAGAGCACAGGACAGTAACAGGGAAAGAAGACGATAGTTTTAGCTGGCTACGCTAGTTATTCTAGAAGGCTAAAGCTAAAAGCTAGGAGCTAGAAGCGGATGCTTAAGAAACAAAACATTTTGAGTAGATTTATTTGTAAAACAGAATGAAGGGTGCATTCACTGTCTGTAAAAAAGACATTCCAAACACAGGTCAGGAAGCCCCAGAAATCATAACAACAAGAATGATGTCATTCAAGCATCCACAAAGACACCAGTCAATCGAATGGAAACTGTAGGTTAGGTGACAAAAAAAATAATTTGACTTGAAATTATTTACATCAATTATAAACCCATGGGGTTATGTGCCTTTCTTAGGGGCACCTTATTTGTGGGTATTGAAAGTGGAAGAGAGCCCTATTGCTCATGTCCCACATCCTGCTGCCACTTGGATTTGATACAGCAAACTTTAAATTTCTAGTCCATATCTGTCACAATGATTTACACCTAATATGGATACATCAATAAGCAAATGAGAAAATAAGTTAGTGATTTTAGACACTTACAAGGTTACAATATTAATGTTATCAGTTCAGTGTTACCCAGCTGGATGTTGATGTACATTAATATTGTTTGTTAAATTAAGTATGTATTTCCTTCATTTATTTCCAATTAATTTACTTTAAAAGAAAATACTTACATTTGAGGTGGCCCCAACGGCTGTTGGAGAAAGAATACTGAACAATTTCAGGGTTTATGTGGATGTTCTGAGAAGAAAAAAGGCAGGCTTTATGTACGTTATTTGTGTAAATGAATAAAAAATGAACTGCAGTATACATAACTTAGACACAATTTGTCACACATGTAACTGTTTAACAAACGCAAATAATAAACAATCATGTAACTTACAGTTAAGCAACAAGACACTTGCTACTCACTGTAACGTTATATGTAAGGAAAGACAAAATAAATTAATATAGCCTAACGTTATTTGTGAAGGTGGAAACCGTCTAATAAGCAGTATGAATGTAATGTTATAACGTTATTTGTTTATTTTGAAATTAACGGCCGCTTTCAATGGCTTTTAGACAAGCTTCGTGTTCACTGACGTAATCAAATATTACGACATAAATCAATATTTTACATCAAATTATTTATATTTGTGTGATGTAGTCGTGTAAGTTGAGTGTTTATGTATGTCCAGCCGATTGTTATTATCGCAAAATGAAACTATATCTTATACAACAGCAATCGCTCCGCGGCATTCATAAAACAGGTTACATGACAAGTGTTATGCGTGTAAGGGTAGATATTTGTGTGCAAACTGTATCTAATTTCAATATTTATTATGCCAACTTACCTTCCGTGTGTTAGGGATGAGTCGTCATGAAGCGGAGGAAAGGAGCCGTTACAAAGCGCTATTTGAAAACGCTCTTACGGCCTGCGCGTGCACGATCACGGTGACGAGAGATCCAATAAGTGCGCGCGTCATGTTTATATTATAATAATAGTCCCTGTTAGTGAACTTTTTATGACAACACAAGGAATTCCATTCCATTAATCCAAGAAACAGATGAAGAAACATTTAATTCAGAAAATTAAAAATGAACAAAATCCATTAGCAAGTTATCCTTGTTGGTTTATCAAAAGAAACAGGAGGAATACCTTTTTTAATTAATAAACCAGAGCCCAGACTATATATTTAAGTTGAGTAATATCTTGAATATTTTTCATGAGTGGATTTTGGAGGATTGTGTTTTATAGTTCTATTTTTATAATAATAATGATGATAACAATAACAATAGTTTTTATGATTATTATAATAATAACATTTATTATTATTATTATTATTGTTTTTGTTGTTATTGCAGCAGCAGTTATTGTTATTATTATTATTATTGTTTTAAATGTCAGAATTAAAGGCTCTAATGGTCAAGTGACAGAAAATTTAATGAATCCCCTAATAATTATGATTTTCATAACTGTACATGCCTGTGCATGTTTTTTGTCTCTTTTTTCCCTCTGTTGTGACTTTACTCTCCAAAATTACTTTTACGGCTTCATATTTTCTTAAAATTTCCCGATCAGTCTCCCAACTGCAAGAAAGTTAAGATTTAGACTCTAATCAATGATATTCTTATGTTTTCACAGTGAGTGCCACAAAAAAAAGAGGGAAAAAAACCCACCAAATTTTGTATCATTGTAAAAGTACAAATATGTAAGTAATTATTAAGTAAATGAACATGCATCTCATTTTCTGGTCTCTACAATTTTCCTATTTAATTGTCACAAAAACTCTTGGTTCCTTTAAGTGCTAGTTTTTAGAAGAAAGATCCATCAGGAACCATTATAAAAGTTTACAGATCTTACAGGAACTCTTTTTTAGAATTGGAGTTCCTCTAATAACTTTTAAAGTGCTCCGAAGTCTTAGTGTAAGAAAACAGTGACTCCAGAACCTCAGAATTGACAAAAAGTGCTTGAAGGATCCCAATTACTGCAAAAGGGTACTGCAAGTACTGTAAAGACAGTCAGTGGTTCCTCAAAAAAACCCTTTTTGATAGAAAGAGCTTCGAGGCACTTAAAATACATTTTGAAGTTCCTTGAGTACTCAAAAGGGGATTTGAAGCACCTTTACTTTTTACAGTGAAGAAGGACCAAATCAAAAATGACCAATATCTTATATAATATTAAATGTATCAAAATAAGTCTAGTAAAATCTTTCTTTGAGACGTACTAATTTCACTATGTATTTATTTATTTTAAAACACGTAATTCATCAAAACATACTAATTATATATTTTTATGTAGATTTTAACTTTCTCACAAAATTGCATAGCCTTTTTTCTTTGTCTAATGGAAACATTTGTTGTTGTTTTTTTTTTGTTAATTTGTATTTGCATATTTGTTTTATTATTTATTTATTTTACTTTTTTGCTCTCTAGATAATCTTTGGTGTTTTCTTACAATGTTTTTTTTTCTTATTTTTTCTGGTCATTTATTTTCACATGATGTCCCATCTGGTTTGTCCCATTTCGTTACGTTTTAAAATAAATTCTCGTGATATATTTTTATTAATTCTCATACTTTGTAAAGACATTCTTAAACAACTTAAAATATTTAACTAGTTTCTCTCCACAAACACCCTCGCACCGCATTACCGGTCGGATGTGGGCAAAGATCTGTCATCTACCTGAGGTTCATCTCTCCGTTGACCAGCAGAGTCATGATGTTGGAGAGGTTTCCTCCGGGACAGCAGCCGCACAACAGCACAGCCATCGCGGCCACATCGTTGAGCGAGAAAGCAAGAGCCAGGAGGAAGGCGATGAGGGGCATCAGCACGAACTGGCACACCGCCGCCAGCAGCACTCCGATGGGCTTGCGGATGTGCTCACCAAGCTGACTGAGCTCCACCGTGCAGCCCAACCCGAGCATGGTGAAGCACAGGACTATGCCAACAAACACGTTAATCCAGTGACTCAAAGGTGAATCCCAAAAAGCCACGATCCGGTGAGTGGGCGCTTCAGAGGACGAGAACTGAGCCGCCAGGAGCCCCGCTGGAGCCACATCGCTCCTGGCCACCAGAGAGAGCGGCTCCTGTGTGCCGCGTAACTCCGCCATATGTGGACTCTCCGGGAAACTCTCGAGACTCTCCGTGAAGTTCAGAAGCCTCCTGTAGGTGCTGTAGGTCTCCATCGTGTCTCCTGGGGACTGGAGCTTTCCAAAGGATCCTCGGTCCCCGCAGGTGTCCCCTCCCTGAACTGTGGAGAAAGGCAAGGCGCGCGCTGTTCTAGCGGCACAGGATCATTGTACTGTCCGCGGTGACGGAGGGACACCGGCTCTCCAGCGCAGCGCGGGCACACCGGGAGGGGTTTGGCGAGGAGCGCGTAGCGTCACCAAGGGACATTACAGTGGCCATCATCAATTAACCCCAGAGCTGGACCAAAGACACATTTCTGGAGATGTGGCGTCTGTCTGGGAGAGCTCGTGTTTTGCAACTCGGTTTATTTAAATCATGTCAATTTGTAAACTTGAGCACCAATAATTTAGTTATTTTCGAGGAAGTTCTTTTAAAGTGTTTTCATTCGTAATAAAAGTTTATTAAAATAAGCTATACATTAAGAGTTTTAACAGTCAGTTCATTCTTAACAGTTCACTGAATTAAACTGTCTATTTTAATATAAAATAAAATATAACTATAAGAAATAGATAATATACAGTATACTAACTGTTTAAGAATGAACAGAATTATGAATTATAAAAATCAGTTTCAAAGGTAAAGAAAAATATTTGCCAATTTAAAAATTTATGTTGGTGAACTGCTGTTGTCAAATTAGCAAAAACAAAAACAAAACTTAGCTACCAGATAACTATCCAGCTAACTTCTCTTCAGTGTTTTCATTAAAGTTTTATTTTGCACACTTTACCCAAACCTCTAAGGAAACAACATAGCTCAATACCTTTAACAATAATCTTATTTTGAGTACCATTAGGATAGCTTATAAAGTAAATTTACTCAGTGTACATTTTTTCCTGCAATACTTAATTCATCACATATGATTTTCAGAATCAATTTCAGCCATTTCCTCAGCAAGAAACATCACTGGGAACCTGCAACATGATTTAAAATAATAAAAAACTTGTTCCCATTTGTGTTGTTGTGCAACTTCATTGTGCAACGCTGATTCTTCAGCAAAACATCAATCATTTACTTATATTGATCTAATACTAGAGTGTTATTAAACGTTCACTATAAACATTTTCTCAATTTAGTCATAGATTTTATATTTTACACCACCATTCGTAATAAATGTTTCATTTTTATTAATACGACGGCCTGTTTGCTACATTTCAGCTGTTTGAAATAATACTCTTTAGAAATGCGGTGTGTACTTTCACCCTCAGTCATGTTCAGTTCATTATTTGCACAAGTGACGAGTTTTCTCTTACTGTTTTATTTCCCTGTAAACAGTGCTGGAGGCACACACAGGACAGTCTCTGTCAGGTTATATAACCCAAGCCAATGAGCAGAATTTTGGAATAACTGGACATTTAAACAAGGTAAAGTTGTGTTTTTGTTGATGTTTTACCACTTTAAAATATTGAAAAAATAGTCAGAGAATTTGGCTAATCTAAGTTTTCTTCATGGTTAAATGTATTCTTTGAAATTATTTTTGTTCCAAGAAATATCTCCTCAAAAGCAAAACGACTCTGTCTTATGAAGTAAACAAGTATATGTGAAAAAGTAATTTTAACTTTAACTTTTTTATCCTTTCTTTCTTTCTTCAAGCTCGTGAAGATGAACTCCTGGCTCGTGCGCGTGCTCGCGGTGATGCTGGTCTTGTGTAGTCGGGACGCCCTCTCGTGTCCAAAGAGATGCACGTGCCACTTCAGCGCCAAAACCACCGAGGTCGTGTGTCCTGATGCTGGACTCTCCCATTTTCCTGGAGACGGTCTTCCAGCCAGCACCACGTCTTTGACCATCCAGTTCACCAACCTGAGCGTGCTGACCTCTGAACACTTAAGAGCCATCCCGCTGTTGGAGGAGTTACACCTGCCCGGCAACAAGCTCAGCAGTTTACCCGCAGATGTTCTGAAAGACCTGAAGTACCTGCACACCATTGACCTCACAGGTAAGTGTGCGCGCGCGCGTGTGTGTGTGTGTGTGTGTGTGTGTGTGTGTGTGTGTGTGAAAAAGCACAATGCGAAAATGTTAAGACTTTAAATTCAAATTAAGCAGTGGTCGTAATGAGTCGTTAAAATGGAGAAAGCCGCACGCGGGGAAAAAGTTTGTACTATTTTATTATCTTGTTTTTGTTCATTCAGTTAACTGATCTGATTTGAGTGTCTCTCCATTAACATTTTTATTATCATGTTCAAACAAAGAACGCCGTTTTAACGTTCTGTGGCAATAAATGTTTGTAACTGCCTCAGTTCTAACGGCTACACAAAACGCGCGAAAACGGCATTTTCTTTACTAAACAGACATCTATGTGACGTTTCAAAAATAAATAACGAAAAAACAACAAAAAGTACTTGTGATCAACGTCAGGTCATGTTGAATTTCTTTTCATTTTCTTGTCGGCTTAGTCCCTTTATTAATCCGGGGTCGCCACAGCGGAATCAACCGCCAACTTATCCAGCATATGCTTTACACAGCGGATGCCCTTCCAGCCGCAACCCATCTCTGGGAAACATCCACACACACATATTCACACTCATACACTACAGACAATTTAGCCTACCCAATTCACCTGTACCACATGTCTTTGGACTTGTGGGGGAAACCGGAGCACCTGGAGGAAACCCACGCGACCTCGGGGAGAACATGCAAACTCCACACAGCCAGGGCTCGAACCAGCGACCTTCTTGCTGTTAGGTGAACGTGCTACTCACTACGCCACTGTGGCGCCTGATGTTGAATTAATGAGTAAATTTTCATACCTTGTTAGTTCACTGGTACGTTAGAGGAGCATATCACTAAAATAATAAATATATCTCTAACAAAATTTGCGGACTATGTTGCGAGTGCACTAGAGTTTCAAACTCAAACATTCAAATTTGTAATACAAACACCTGAAAATTGTTTGTAATCTTTGAGGGCTATCATCACTTATATCAGTAATTTATATATTGGTTTTAAAAACACCTGCTTCACATGGAGTTTTAAATATATATATAAAAAAGTGACTCATGAACACAGACTTTGTAAAATGGCAAATTATTCCAGATCTGTGGAGGCGACGCCAAAAAGCAGCCACCTTTCAGTTTGAGACTTGTCTTGGGAACAACCAACTATAATCTGTTAGATGAACAAAGGTGACAAGATGCATGTTATAAAACATACGATCAAAGGTATACTGAGGGGCCAAACACTACTGGCCCTCGTGATCAATCAAGAACATTTTAAACTGCGCTATTTAACTTGAAGCTAATGAATAGCACTGATGCAATACCTGAACTTTTTTTGGTCTATTTTCTCCTAAATGATTTGAAGGTTTTAGGACAGCCAAAATACTACTTAAAATAATGCAGCAGGTCACATTTGTATGTTCTTTAACTCTTCTCATCTGAACTGTGCTCAGATAATGAACTGCGAGAGTTACCAGAGAACGTTTTCCATCACGCTCCACTCCTCAACCTGGTGCTTAAAGACAACCGCATCTCCAGCATCCACCCAGATTGGTTTCCCAACAACAGCAATCTCACTTGGTTGGATCTGTCTGGAAACCAACTTATGAAATTCCCAATGGCCCAAATCCAAAGTCTGAGACACCTGAAGGTTCTGCACCTCTCACAAAACAAAATCGAAGAGCTTCCAGTAGGGTGTCTAGATGCTCACCCTGCTTTGGAGAGGCTTTATTTGGACCAGAACAAAATCCAGACCCTGGATGTGAAAGCCTTTAGCCGCTCTACTAACCTGACGCACATCTTCCTGCAAAAAAACAGAATAGACAGCCTTCCTCCAAATGTATTCCAGGAGCTCAAGCGCTTGGAGTATGTTGACCTCAGTGACAACAGGCTGCAGTTTCTGTCACCTGGCATATTAGATATTAATACCAGCTGGGTGGAGCTGACCTTTAACCCATGGCATTGTGACGCTAAAATAGAGTACCTATGGAGGAAACTGACCATGGAGTCACTTCAGTCAGAGCCCAAATGTGCTGCACCAGAGAACCTGAAAGATCGTGTCATAGCAACACTCACCCGCAAAGACATGGGCCTGAAAGAGTGAGAGAAAGAAGATCTGGAAGAGAAAATGTGTTTTAAAAAAAAAAAAGTGGAAACAAGGGTTTAAGCAATGTCCAATAATGATTTGCTATCTGCATTGGAAATAAACATTTAAGATTTAAAGGAACAGTACTTAATTGTGACATAGCCCTTCTTTTTGATATTTGAAATGATATTTTAAAGTCTTGAACTTTTAATACAGTGGTTCTCAAACTGTGGAACGTGTACCACTAGTGGTACACAAGCTTCTTTCTAGTGGTACACAGAGGCATCGCTGAATAATTAAAGTAAAACATTTGAACACAATTTTAACCCTTTGACACGTACGATAACACCGATGTGATTAGTAAATTGATTTTATGTGGCTAAACCTTGTATTTAAGTGGCTGACAATAATAAACATTCTTAATTGGAAGAATTAATCTGCCTTGTGAAATGTGCAGTGTTGTAGTTGCTTAATTAAGCCTACTACGCTACTGTACTTCAACACCGGTTATTATGATGGTACTTGGAGAGACAATTTTTTTCCGAGGTGGTACTTGGAGAAAAAAGCTTGAGAACCACTGTTTTAACACATGTACGATTTAACACAATAACAAATAAATGATGTAAAATAATAGACAACTATAACTAAATAACAAAACACCATTTTTACAATACAAATATGAGTAGTTTTTGACTTATGATCTCTTAAATTGAATGTATTAAAAAGCAGAAAACCAAAAATCAATTACAGACTCAAAGTTATGCACAATAAGCCTGTGGTCAAATGCGATAAAATGTCTTCTGACAAAAGAAATTATGGACAAACAAGCAACAAAGCAGATGTCTTTTTTTCAACTTTTATTTGAAATGATTTAACGCAGGGGAAACCGAGCATCATGTTTGTGGAGATATAAAAGTCTTTACCAAAAAAAACAATCCACAAAATGTTTATGTCATGTATTCATGACCATACTAGGCTCAAGCATCCCACTAACTCTATATCTCAGCACACGGAGGCATCTCACCTTTCAATAAATAAGCCTCTTATCAGCGCGCATAGTATTTAGTCATAAATATCAAGGGCTGTTTATAACATACCTTTGTTACAAAAAAGCAAATATAAATGTTATCAAAGCAATTACAAAAATCAAACAAAACTTGAGCAAGAAATGCAAAGAACCCTGAAGTAAATTATATTGGCAAATAAAGCAATTGGCACAAACCAAACAAAAAACATTTGCAGCTATCACAGAACTTCTTAAATTATAGGCACTCATTTTTAAACAAACTTGCGCAGTCTCAAACGTATGCTAGTGTGCAGCAAGATGTCATTTTCTTATGTTCAGGTGGCACTGCCATTCGGTTATCAGTAAACACCTTTTTAATTCTTGGCCTTTAATTAGTTATTTCACTCTGAGAATGACAACAAATTACATGACCAGGAATTTTCCAAAATTAATAGTACATAAGCACTACACTTTACCCACACAACCACATCTTTTTTTTTTTTTTGATCCTTGCCACCTAGACATTATCACCGGGACATCAACCAATGAACAAAGTTTGACAATACAACAGTTCACCCAATGAAATTTGCCCCAGGCATTTATATTCTATCAATTCCCCAAATTCCATACAGGACATTAAAACATTTCATGAAATTTGACTTCTCACTGATCTTTGTCTTTTGTGACAGATTCCTTACGAATGAGCAAAAGCTATCTGCTGTCTATCGGAGGACTTAAACTAAATACATCAGTTCAAAAACTCTGAAATGCATCCATTATTCAGACAATAAAAATGCTTTGGAAACATAGCTTTGCAGTTGAGGTTTAACAATGACATTCAGAAAGAAAAAGCCCCAAAATAAAGATTAGTAAACATACATATTTATATTTATAAAGACCAAATACTGTGTGAATACTCTTTGAAAGAATATTTTAAATAATGATTTCAAATAAATAAGAGGTCACGTAGATATGAAAGACGTTTGGACAGAATGCAATTGCCATGTGGATTGTGTGTCAACATACTTGCTTGAGCCAAAAGTTAAGGTCAATCTGCATGTGCTTACAAGGGATCACCACCAATTTTGTTATAAGAAAAAAAATAGTTACTCGATGTTCTCGTTCTACTCGATGTGGTGCGTTTCGGGGTATTTGCAAGCAGGATTGTAGATTTGGAGCTGTTTGCGATACAGGTGCGGTTTGGTAGGTGAGGGCGAATCCCATTCTGTTTCTTTGGCATTCGGTGGCGTCCACCCTGCCTTCCACATCTATCCTGCTGGGATGAGAGCTTTGTAATGCCAACTAAAAGAGGACAGAATTATTTGTTTGGAAGAATGAGTCTCTTTTTTTGTGGGTTTAAAGACGTATCTCTATAAAGTGCCATGTTGAACTGAAAGCCTGTTTGTGCTCAGTAGCAGCCCTCTCTCCAGCTCTCATCTCTGATACCACTGTATGTCCTTGGAGCTGGCAGAGACCTGTGGAGAAAACCAAACACTAAGTATGTAGGGTCACTATTTGTTTGCATCAAGTTGTGAGAACCTGAGAGTACCTGCGCACAGGCTGGACCAGTTTGCTGCGAGGCACTGGTAAACCTCCGCCAGTATTGGTGGAGGGGCGGGGCAGGCCACTGCGGGGTGGAGCCATTGAGCGGGTGGGTGTGGTTGTGCCTGAACCATGATTAGACATGACCTTCATGGGCTGCCGAAGAGCCAAGGGTGACGGAGCAGCAGGAGTTCGCAACTTACTGGAAGAGGGCACTAGAAAGAAGAGGGAAAAAAAAAAAAGTTACATCAGTTGGAATGATAGACAGAAAAGGGAGTTAAGCTGTGTGCACACTGTACGGTTTTGTCCATGGTTTTGTTGTCTTAGATCAGTTTGGAGTATCTTAAAAGATTCTGTAATAATTTGTAGTCTTTGTTGTATAGTTAGACATGCCGATTATTAATGACCACTGCAGTCCAATTTTTGCTCTGATTAAATTGAGGCAAAGAACCTGATTATGCAGTTAGTGAAACAATAAAAATCACAACTTGGGCCATGCACACAATTTTCATTTTATTCTAGGCAAGCCGTAATCATTATTAAGATATTGCACATAACAATTGTTTTTGATAGTTACCATTTCAATTCTGTGTGAACGTCTTACTTCCACAAAACTTTTTATGGATTGATGAAGTAGAACTTCAAATGAGTCATCTTGTGTGTGTGTGTGTGTGTGTGTGTGTGTGTGTGTGTGTGTGTGTGT
>CAIGQQ010026964.1:19534892-19581191 GCA_903798035.1 Danio albolineatus | reverse complement strand
TGTGTGTGTGTGTGTGTGTGTGTGTGTGTGTGTGTGTGTGTGTGTGTCAGTTAGTTGTACAGTCTGATGTTAGTGGGAATATGTTCATACAGTTTGACAAGTAACAATCATAAAGGACTGTAAACTGTGCAGTGTGTTCCCAGCTTTGAGAAAAAGAATAAATGCAGCAGCTGAAATGTAAAGAAAATAATGCAAATATCTAAAATATTACAGATAAGATTTTGTAAACTTTATAAAAGAAAAGTATTTTTATTCAGTAGTTTTTTTAATATCTGTATACTGCCTGAGACAAGCCATTCAAAGGACCGCAGTGTTAATGACAATACATTTAAAAAAATGGATGCAACCCTAACCAAAAAAAAGAATGCAGTTAGAAATATTCAATTCATGAAGGGGAACAACAAACATCAGCACAATTAAATACATATGCTTCTTTGTAAAAGGCAGAGAACCATTTTCCACATTCACAGAGCATGTTCACTAGCACTGATGACGTTCAACACAAAGCTAATAAAAAATAAACAAATAAAAATGGATGGATTTAAAGAGCCTTGATCAACTAGTTTTCACAAACAATTCCCACAAAACTAGTGAGACAGATGTCCCCTTTTTGTAAAACTAGGGTAAAACACAATCACAGCACAAACACGGTCTACCATTCACGCACACTTGCACAACATAAAATAATCACAGCACTGAATAGCTGCATTATTATCAGTGCATATACTCACTGAAATCTGCTTCCTCTCCAAAGCAACAGGAGAGAGGAACTGGATAAAAGATGGAAAAGAGATGGTTGGGTTTGCATCCGCATCAAAAGCTGTTGAATTGCTCAGGGAATCATATATTTCTTTTCAAAAGTATAAGCAAGCCTGACAGACTTAAATACAATCAAAGTAAATATTTAAATATTCTAAAAACTGCAGCAGCATTTGACTTTGCAAACTACTTGAATATTCAGTTATTCAAGTTGTTTGATATGATAACAAAAAGGTGTATTTGCACCAAAAGGGGCAGACTCCAACATCAGATATCAGATGATACCATAAAATACTGTAAAAGAAAAAACAGCATTGACTAATCACAAGTAAACTAATTATTCTTAATAATCGGCTACTAAAAAATAACATACAAGACAACCAAATCCATCCTGCACAAATGCTAAAAAACAAACCAAAAATCCCCCCCAAAAAACAAACACCGTTTTAAACAAATGACAGAAGATCGACACACATGGACATGATCTTTTTTGACCAATATATACTTTAAGTGACCAAATAATATGTGGACTGTTTTTAATGCATGGATACTAAACTGAATGACAATTCGACTACAATGTGTGTGTATGTGCGCGCGCACCTACCATAATGCAACAGTATGTTCTTCCGTAAAAGGAAAATCAAGATAAAACAATTTGGGCAACCACTTGTTTGGTCAATTCTGTACCTATCCAGACAGTTGTTTTCAAGCAGACCTGGAAGCGATTTCCATTTGAGGTCAGCAAATAGCTCCACACCAACCAAACCCAATGTTGGGTCCATAAAGAGTCAAAACACCAAAGAAAACTTCCAGGACTGTCTGGCATCTTGGCTTCAGACAGCTTTGGTTGTCTAAGAAGTGACCTGCTCAGTATATTACCTCGTAGAGAAGTAGGGCTCTGGAGTCTCTCTTTTGGTTTTGGAGATGAGCGAACGGGTGCTGAGAGCCTGTGGTCTGACTCTGAGATGAGAAACAAGCAGACATTACGTTTTGATTAAGACTAATCTGAGCTCAGACGTCCACCTCCACCAACAGGTTCTTAACCTCTATCCAGAGGTGATTCGAAATCATCTTCTTCAAACCGCATAGGGAAGAGGATGCCAAGATTTAAAAAAAAGCCAGGGTTGGGTTTAATTCAAGGCAGAGCCGTTCCATGCATGGCTAAGAGAGAAGGCCACCTCTTACCAGCCACCAGAGGGCACCACAGCCAAGAGAAAAGTAAAACCTTGTGTGAAGAACAGGCAGGAGGCAGCACTAATGCAAGAGTGAATCCAACTATAATCCAGACAACCAGCATCTCAGCCAAAACCAAAATGCGTGAGGAAGGAAGGCAGAGAGAGAAGGGAAGAGGCAGAACATGCTGGGCAGGAAGGACAGAAACAAAACAATACAGTCCATGTTAATTGGGGAGGGGAGAGAAACTTGTACCCTTAAACACTCTGATGCTTCAAAGGTACAATGTGTGAAAGCATTCATCAAGTTACTGTCTGTCTGTAGCATTTAAAAGATGGTCATTCACCCTAGAGAATGAGATTGCTAGAGAATGACCCTAGGTTGAAAGTCTTGATTAGATTAATGGACCAGCAAAGGAGAGAGCACATATAATATGATATACTTCCATGAAATGTTCTTTTTCATGTCTCCCTTAAAAAAAAAAAAAAAAAAGTGGTGAGGCCAGCAGGTAATTTTCACCACAGGGCTTGAAATTGCAATCATTTTGGTTTCCTAGAAAACAGCACACTGTTTTGAACAGTGGTTTCTCCAATATTTCATATTTTCTTTGCTCTTCTCGTCTGTCTTTAACATTTCCATCCTCTTACATTTGCCATACAAACTACATACTGGAAAATGACTGCATGTTGCAAAGAATTGTTCATGCACTGTTCACAATGTTTGAAAACCTTCAAGACAATCTGTCTGCAGTAAAGTTCCAGATGGCATTTTATTTTTATTTTAGGTCTAGTATAGAGCTTAATTTTAAGGCAGCATAAATCTGTAATCCAGAAATCCTAAAAATAACTAGCACAATTAGCAAAAAAAAAAAAACACTAACTACACTGATTTGTGTCAGCCACCTTACATAATAAAGGTATTGTCATATTTACAGTTCAGCCATTTTAACTGTCAAAACATCAAAATATGCAGGATCAGCATTTTGTTTCACTTCCCCAAATTTTGCATTGGGTTCAAGGACAAAAGGCCCGTTGCCTCAAATATTGCCTAAACTTCACTTACATGACCACACATTATCTTTGACTAAAAGAACCAGTTGAAAAGATTTAGTTATTGTAGAAATCAAACTGGTTGTGCTATATAATTTGAATGAGCATAAACAAGTTTACTTCACATTTTTGTGCCAGCATTATCAACTCTTGCATGTGTGACAGCTTTTAATAAAACCAAATTCTATTGTTTTTTTTTGTAGGGGAATGTAACTGGTTCTGAATAAGGCTGTAACAGCTGTCAATAATGACAACCACAATGATCCCTCAATATTAAAATAAAAAAATGCTGACATGCATGCACCAGATCTTGTGTTGACAAAATGTAGTGTTGCAACAGCTGTCTCATTTTGCAAGCATATGCAATTAAGGGCTCAGTGATGAAAGTAATGATTACATTCCGAAGTAAAAAAGAAATTAAAATGATGAACGAGTCATTAGGAATAATGCTTCATTTCATAATGGCTAACTGTGTGAAGATGAAAAGCACACTGATGACATCAGCAACTGACAAAAGCAGACTCTGGTGGTACAGCTTTCAAAATCAGCTGCTGCTGAAGTCAGAACTGAATGCCAGGTCCCGAATTAGAGATTTTTTTACTCTAATACCACAAATGTCCCTGCTAAAACAGTTAATAAAGTAATGAGAGAAAATATAGGCAAAAATTACACCCTTGTCATTATCTTTAAGGCTGTTAAATATGAGTGATCACAGGGGTGTGATGGCACATAATTACTATAATCTGAAACGTTTCATCCTACAAATTTTAATGTTTGTCACAAACCACCATCATCTGAAAGCTTCCCTAAAACATTAAAAATCAGCTTTGGACAGCAGTAATGTACAGGAGCCTTGTTAGAAAGTCAGTCAAGCTTTTAAAGGGAATGCCAATAATATGTGATCTAATGTGAAAAGATCAAAGAGCCTCATCCAGCAAGCCAAGACACTGGCAGTGCAGATCAGAGCACAGCGTGAACGTGTAAGAGCAACAGCAACCACAACCAAGAAGTTCTTCATCTCTGACAGCCACAGAGTCAAATGGTACCATACAGCAAGGTTAATGGACATTCATGACAAATATCACATCACAGTGTAATGCAATGATGTTTATTTTTGTGTTGTGTGTTTTGCGATCTACAGTACGATGTGTGCGTTTGTGCCATTTACTGATTGTTAAAAGCTCTGTGTGTTCAGTATATGAGCTGACTGATGTTTAGTACACTCACTGGCAGACTGACTCTGGTGTCGAGGTGACCCTCCATTTGGCACTTGCAGATTTGACTCGCAGCTCCTGCTGTTTTTGACTGGCTCTGCAGTCGACCCAGAGCTGGATCGTGTGAGGTTAGGGAGACTCCGCCTCAATTTTTCTGTACACAGAGAACAGATGGAGATTCCAAATGCTACCAGACACTACTAAAAGTTTTTGATGTTTTGAAGAATAGTATCTCAGATAAAATGCGATTGGAAATTGATCTACCTTCGTTCTTAATGGCGTTGGTCTGGGTATCGTGGCCCTGTAGAGAGTGTCTGGGCTGTTGAAGGCGACTGATAATATTTTGGGGAGACCCACGGCTGTACTCTAAAGAGCGAGCGGGTGAGCGGGATCGGGGCGAGTTCCTGGGGGAGACGCGGGGCGAGTGTCGAGGAGAGGGACTGAAGCGGTTGACGGGTGTGTGGTAGGAGTGGTGGACAGCCTCTTCATCATCATCCAGGCTTTGTGCGTCCAACTCCTGGTCACTCAGAGTTCCTCGTCGCAGAGACTGACAGGATGAACCAGAGCTACGGCGTGATGCTGTTGCAGCGTATTCTTGCCTTAAACCTAATGAAAGGAAAACAACATGTTTGAGGTCAAATCTTTAGCGTGTTTTAGAGGAAACGTACTTGAATGTATAATACTACCTTTTCTTGGAATAGAGTAAAATAAAATGAGACATCAATGCAATGCCTATTAGAGGAAAGACATCACTCACTCTCTTCCTGCATGCGGGCGAGTATCTGCACGTCTGTGACGTCATTGAGTTTATATGTGGTTGATGAACCGACAGAGTCTTCATCCATCTCTGATGTGCTTAACTCACTGTCCACCGAGGACTGTGGGCTCACTGCCTGTGCATTTCTGTCATTTGATCCTCGTTGGTGACCTACACACACACACACACCAAATTATTTATATTTTAAAAATTACAATGTGTCCATGAAGTTATTTATAGGACGATCATCAAAATACTGGATGGCTGTGGCATTTTATCTTGAGTAATACTGACTAGCAGGAATCAATTACAAGTGTGCTCTTACTCCATAATGCATCACTAGTTATGTTTTAAGAGCTTTTAGATGACGGTGAGAACATAAAAATGTTGTTACTTTAGTCACTACAAACATCTAATTCATTTTGAATTATGACAGAACGGTTTCATCAGTTCCACACTTGTCAGTCATCCATACAGTTTTTGTACAATTTTCAATATTAATAAACCGTTCAGTAAATTAGCATTTAATTATCAGGTTGCTAGCCTGTTTTGTAGCATGGTGATTAACATATTATTAGCATGATCAACTCGACAAGACTCTAGCATATGCAATGTTTTATACAATTCAACATGTTTCTAACTTCAGATCTTGCTAGCATTAGCTGACATGCTGCCAACATGCGTCTAGCTTGTTTTACTACAACTTGCATGTTTTCTTTACTTACATGAATTATGCTGTCAGCCTGTTCCTAAATTAGCATGTTACTAACATGCCCATGGTTAGTTTCTAGGGTTTGCCAGTTATAGCAGAGAGCTAGACGATGGTCTGAATTCACTGAACTGGGCGGATAAAGCATTTAATGCCTGGAGAATTTGAAGATTTGATTTTGTGTCTTCTAAAAACATGACCTCTGATCAGTTTGAACATAAATATATCAGCCTGTACGTGTGAGCAAAGTTAGTGGTTATAGCTTGAAAACTGTGGAAGGATATAGTAATTTTGAACAGGGTTTCAGTATATTCCCTTTGTCAAGACAACACAATTTAAATCAGATTGATACAGTTTGTCTCTTCTAAAATGGAAAGTTCACTGAAATAGGAAACAGAATCCTTTACCTGTACTGCCAGGCAGGACGAGCTGCTTGACGATAGGCACTCTAGATGGCGTGGAGGACGGGGAGTTGAAGCCACTGCTGTAGGGACTGTTTGCTGTGTTTGTGCTGTATGGGCTTCCGTAGCCCACTTGAGGACTGTAGGAGTTGTTATACAGACTCCTCCGCTTGTTGCCTTCAAGAAAAACAAAACATAGTAAGACCACTGAAGAACTTTGCATTTTATGGGTTCTTATGGCATCAAGAGAAACTCATTTCAGAGAACACCAGTTGTGATCATTAGGACAAATAAATAGGTCAATAATATAACATACTTCAAAACACAGGAAAAGCAGAAGGTCACTTCCCACCCCCCGCCAAGTACACTTACACACACAGATGCCCTTTTAATGCATGCATGTTTATGCAGACACACAATATGGCTTACAGTGTATTAAACATCTAAGAGAGTCAAACGAAGCATACGGCACAGCCAAGTCTAATACAGAGTCAGTTCATTTCATACAATGCTGCCTATTCAGTCTAAGAATACAAAGACGCATATACACACTCACAAGAGCCTTAGTCAGTCAGTTAGAGGATGACAATGCTGTTAACATGCAGGCAATTCTCTCTCTCACACAGACTCAATGTAGGCATTGTAGAGCAATACAGCTGCACAATATAGTGGTCTATGATTCAGTTATAAAGTCAAACGCTAGTTGAGCTGTAGCAGTGAGAAGGTACAGCTATCGAAGCCTTTGACAACACCATTGGCTATAGAGAATCTGAAGTCCATTAGCTGAGTATCAGCCAAAAAAACAAAACAAAACACCGTGCTGTGTTTCTTAAGAGCAAAGCATGAAATAGAAATCACTTCAGCTGCTCTCCCTTTTGATCACATGATTGCTCACTGAATCCATTTTGTTTGGATTAGTACATTTTATAAATAATATACCAGATGAAATATAATCAAAATAATTTAAAGTACATGTTATTGTTACAAATAACAGCTTAGTAAATGACCTATAATGCAGAATTCATAAATCTTGAATTGATCTTATTACATTTTAATATATGAAGAAATAAATCACAAAGAAGTCTTTCAACAACATCAAAAACTGAACAAAAGATTTTTAGCTTTATTACTTTTTAAAAGTCAGTTATACATTTCTTTAAAAGATCTAGAATCTACATTTCCCAAAAATAAAATTGTATAATCAAGAAATGACACAGAACACTCTTGAGGGTCTGATCATCAAATAAGAGTTTGAAGTTATGATAGGGGTGATTCACAAGAAACAAATTAAGCACACTAACACTAGCATATTTGGCTGTTAAGGTTTAAATTCAGGAATGCTAATACAACATCTTTCAAGAGAGGTCTTTAAGAAACGGAATAGGAAAATAAAATCAGTTAATAGATAGTTATAGCCACCCTTTTGCATATTTGGTAGCATATTTGGATCGACTGTAAATACTGTATTTATTTCTTTAGTGTGTGTGTGTGTGTGTGTGTGTGTGTGTGTCTGAACACTCAAGAGGTCCTTACCACACATATCCCCAGCCCTCCTCCCCTTTCCTTCCTTCTTTCCATGGATCCTCTCTTTCTCTAATGACTCTCTACATCTCTATTTCCACCATCACTCTGTGGATCTTTATTCAAAGACAACAACAACAACAACAAGCTCTTCCCACTCACTTTCTCACAGATCAAAGCACTGAACTGCATTAAGGCCACACTATCAGCCATTCTTACATTCATCCATGCACAGCACTTGAGTGCTGGGAGATAAAAACAGTGAGAGAAAGTTGAGAATGGCTAGCCTTGAATTGGGCCTGGTGTTTATAACATCTGACCACTCACGGTTATGCCATTTGTTTGTGTATGTGTTAAAAAAAGAAGAAGCCAAGAGCGAAGTCTGCCCTCATTCAGCAGGGACTAGGAGGAATGAGAATAGACACAAATAGCCCGGATCAGTGATGCTGAGACTGCTGTAAGCCACTAACACCACACCATAAGGGCATTAGAATCAAGGACATTTACCATCAAGTGTCAACAAAACACATCAGAATTATATGCAAACTAGACAAATATAGGCAAACTAGATATTGGGATACTAGGAACTAGGATGTTACAACATATGCACACAAAAGCAGACTAAAATCCATTACCTTACCTGACACAAAGTGTCAACATGTTTTTCAGTGTAAATAAACAGACAGAGATAGATGTCCTTAAATCCTAGCCTCAAACAACCTGGTCTTTGCTAAGCAGACTTTTCACTGAAGGCTTTGTTTTCATGTCCACAAAAAAAAAAAAGTTGCAGAATGCCGTCTTTTCATTCCTTTCCAATGGAAACAGCATAGGAGCCGAGAGTGATCTTTTTTGTTAATTGTTTTCATGTGTGAATTGTTCTTTGGGAACTTTGCAGCTCAAATAAATGCAACCACCCAACCCAGATTTAATGTATACTTATCAAAGTTAGGTCTGGGCAATACAATAAATGTTACGGTAATAGTGTTAATATTAACACAATATCTTTGTTGACTATTTTAATTATACATAGACTGTCATTTTTTAACTAGTTAACGTTGAATTTGCAGTAAGCAGTCTGCATGCACTTTGTAACAATACAAGTACTATCAGATTGTTTTCACACTTGTAGCTTTGTGTTCTTGTGCTCACTGCACATCTATTTTTAAGAATGAACCTAAAGATACAAAAAAGGCTTTATTGATGGAGATCTGAACATTCAAAACAATCCAGTATGCTTGGCTACACATGGTTATCTGTGCGTGAATGTAATAAAAAAGGAATTCCAGGATTCCACTTGTAATAAATTGTAATGAAATTGTGAGGATTTGTGACTATGACGACAAAAAATTATGCTTAAGAATGCTGTAATTTCTATGATTATGTTTTGAAACATCTATGTCCTGATTTTGGTTTGTTTAGATGTCAGTGGTTCATCCAGTCTTGATCCACTTGTTTGCTGACATAGGTCTGGATGGTAGAATTTACACATATTTAAATGAACCACACCACATCAGACAAGAGTTTAGTTTCACCAGACCAAACATGAACAAACACTAAGTGGAAGTTAACAGCTGCTTCATGAGTCAAGAACAGTTTCAGTGTGATGATCACCAACAGACAAAATAGACTGATTCTGATAATATGTAGAGAAAACATGTAAACTTTTATCTAAGATGGCTACGTGGAACCGAACGAGCCAGTTGTTTCGATCTTTTAAGATGTCATTAACCCATATATGGCTGAAGTGAATTACATTCCAGTCCATCAGATGGTTTGGCTCATCCATGCTCTTTCCAGCACCACTAAACCACTGAGTCAACTAATACTGGCCTTTTGTCTCTCTCAGACAGAAAAGGCCAAGAATATGGAAGAGGGGAAATGAGGACAGCTAATCTATCATAACTCTGGTGACTACATGCATAACCAACAAAAACAAAAGCTAAATCCTCACAGAAAATTCTGATGCTTCACTAACAGTGTTTTCCATCGCAGCATGGACTAAACGCTCTAATAAGACAGCATGACTCAGTATTACGGGATAAGAAACCTGGACTTAAATGCCTAATGACTGTCTATCAAGCAAATCCTATTCAGCTTATTGTGCAGTGCATATGAAATGTCCATCAGCCTGCATGTATGTTTCGGGGGGAAGGGGAGCAGAAAAGAGAAAGACAATATGTGCAAGAGAGTCTTCTAGTAATGAAAGGTCAGAGTAATGTGGTCTGTTTTAGGACAAACAGATACAAAAAAAAGAGCTTATGGCACTAACAGCAGCATGATGTGCCATAGACGACACAGAAAAGACAAAAGAGGACAGATTAAGAGAAGGAAGAAATAACTTGAATGTTGTTAAAAGTGTTAAGAATCAGTGAAACCCATCAGATCTGTGGAGAAAAAAGGAGTGATGACATAATATTAAAAACACACACAAAGGGAAGGATATCAACAGTGAAACAGAGTGTACTCCAAACAGGATTGCAATAGCGGATTGGATTGCAAGGGGCATGTTGAGGTTGCAGCTAAAGAAAAGGCAGAGAGAGAGAGAGAGAGGAAGGGGGAGAGAGAGAGAAATGAATGTTCTTGGCTCAGGGGAACATGCATCTCGACTCTACACAGTCATAAAGTGATTGTAAAGAATACTGAACTTGCTGAATCACTGAATAACAATATTCAAGGGTATAAAAGCACTTTATATTTACACTGTACATTTATTTATTGTACAAAAAGGCACACACTTAGAGGTACAAATGATGGACAGAATTATCTTGAATACATTAATTAAGCTTGTTAAGCCTGTCTAGTGTCAAACAATTAAGTAACAATATAAATCACATTTGAGAAGACATTGTTCTTTTAACAAATTATTATATAATGAATTATTTTATTTGTATGTTGACTACTTTTGTTCAATCTGTACTAGTCAAGCTCAACCTTCAACTAGGCCTGTCACAATAATCAATATATCGACTTATCGCACAATACATGGACATGACATTAATAATATTTGATGATGCAATGTATGTCGCCCATACGTAAAAAACAATTCTTGCAATATTTTAGCTGGTTGCACAACCTCTCTATCTCTACTGGAGGTGTCAGTGTTAGTATGGTTAAAAAAACACTATAGTATTCACCATAAATGACTAAAGTATACTTTGATGTGGGTGCCTGACAACTGAAAATAGATCTGGTAGCAGATATCACAGCCTCTTTTTTACTTTGTTAAAATTTATTATTATTTGTTTAGGATCTGCGTTTTCACATTCTGATTCTAATGCCTAATTATTAAACTATTAAAATAACTAAATTAAATATTCTTAAGAATAAAATATGATGTGTTCTTTTGAAGAGTGTACTTGCGTAATGATACTAATATATTTCCATTCTGGCATTATATAATGAGTGGCCTAAAATGGTCTTAAAATGACAATAATATAGTTTATCGCGATATATTTTGGTGCAATATTGTACAGCAAAAAATAGATATCGTGACAGGCCTACCTTCAACCCTTTTGAAAAAGTAATGGATGAAAAACATAACGCTATTTATTCATGAGGGGAATGAAAAGATCATAACTTTTAGCCCCAGACAGTAGCGAGTCCTACTGAATGAGAGGATAAACTATTTTTTGTTTGCATTTTATAATATTTAACAGATACTATGCTATGTCCTGCTGGTTATACATTTTGTGGGCCACATTAAAACAACATATATACTTTTGTTACGTTCCATCACATTACAGAAAATGTGCAACAGTGTTTCTTCTCCTACTTCTTCAAAAAAGCAAACACTGGCCTTTTTGGTCAGCAGAATATGTGATTAAATCTGAATGCTAAGAAAAGCCGACTTGCACTCTTTCTATAAAATCTCAGCCTCTCAATTCATCCTCTTGTCCAGTGAGTTTAGTAACCATGGTTATGACCACAACCTTATGGAAGTGTTTGCATTTCTGAGGGAAGTGTAAAGCTGTGGAATGAGTTACCATGGCTAGACAAACAGACTCACCCCACAGCAGACGTACCATAATAAAGCAGCCACTTGAAATTAAACAGCACAAATAAAAACAGATTTGTTATGATTAAACTTCTTATATACAACTTCCAAAGTTTACAGCAGAAGTGTCCAAGCTCTGTTTTAAAATGTGATGATTTGTTTAGCAGTCTACTGCTTTTTCAGAGTGCAGAGTCAGTCTGTTCCACCTTCATTAATGTGCGCTAACATGTCTATCTCTGTTGTTTCTTTCTCACATACACAGATGCACTTCACAGTGGTAATCGGTTCTGAAAAGGCCAGGAGAAAGGCATAAAAGCGAAAAACAAGCAATAATAGGCTGAAAGGTGTGTCGAACAGGATAGAGATTTGACATGCATCCCACACATCTGCACTGGCGCACTTCACTGTCTTGGCAATGGCTCTAGGGAATTAGCAATGCCTCAGGTAACCTGGAAACCGCAATACACACACCTTACACTCTCAGCATGGGCTGTGTGCCTGCTTTCACAGAATGACAGACTGAATGAGATTTCTTTTATTCAGAAGGGTTTTGATAAATGAATAAAGCAATTTAATTCTATTAACATCTGCGCCTGCTGCTAGTTGATTATAGGCTAAATTAATAAGTCTGTGAATTATTTATTTGTATGACATTTTAATAGAAATAATGGTGTGACAGGCAGATTAATTCATTATATATGCTAATGTGAGCAAAAACAATTATTTCTAAAAGACCAAACCTGTAGTCTACGGCACTTTGTGGCACCTGTAGCACTGTAATTATTCTTTCATAAATAGAAAGTTTAATAGTACACTATTTATTTTGATTCTGATTTAATAGATTCGTCAACAATAAAAATCTTCTATCACTTATAATTATTTAATTGGTCCTTGTTTAGTAAAATCATTTTTAAAAAATACCTTAGTCATCCTCTTAACCTAAATAGTAGCATATTATGATTAATAATAAAATGAGAAAAACATTATCAGGAAAATGCAAGATGCAAACATTCAAAGGGTGACACCCTGCTGTCTTCTCTATGATGACATTATGATGAGTGCACTTAAAACAATGACATCATACTGACTTTGCGCAATGGCGACTGATTCACACCTGGCCTGCATCCAAATGTAATCAAATGCAGCCACTGCAGATTGCATCTTTTAATGGAAAACTCTGATCTATGAACTGGGATCTCTCTGGAACGATTCCCATGTCAGTCAAGGTGATGGCAGAAGACGAGCCAGGAATGATATATGAGAGAATCACTCAAGATCTTTAGCTCTTTATCTCCACACTTTCCTTTATTGAAGTGATACAATAAAAGGAAAGTATGAGAGTATATAGTATATATAAAAGTGATGGAACTGTATGTTAGTGGGTGCTTTAAAAGTCTGTCACATGTCAGTATGAGCATGATCAGTGCCCTTCCATACAAGCTGCTTAATTTAAGACATGTCACATGGGCATACCTGACTAAAAACAGCAGTGGCCTTCCTGACGACAAATAAGACTGAAGTGAAACCTGTCATAACCCTTCTCTACCTATAATTAGAGGAAAGATAGAAGGATAGCACAGGGAAACTGCCAAACGTACAGATACTCTCCAGAAAAAAGGATTTATCCAGTGAACTGCCATGCCACATGTTGAAAACACATACACACACAGTGACAGACTGATCACAGTGAGGAAGTCAGGATGGGAGAGAAACAGAGCCAGAAATGGAGCTCGGTAAATGGATAGAGGGCAAAAGAGAGAAAGAGAGAGAGATGAGATTGAAAAAAAGAGAAAGAATTGGGTTTGAATAAACTCAACACAACAGTAGAATAAAATAGACATAGGGAAAATTTGGTTTACAACCAGTGCAGATTGCTGCAAAATTTAATGAACATACATTTGTTAATGTTACTCAACAGCTGAATTACCAGTTATAACCACATTTACATAAAATCAGTGGGGTCTGAACTAACACTTCATGTTAATGCCATGTTTTTATTTTTATGCTTTAATGTGCAGCACACTTTAAATGTTAATCTATTCTGTATGCTGCAAAAAATAAAAAATAAAATGGGATGAGGTCCATCTTGACTTATTATTGCCAGATCTTGTAGAAAATAAAAAAGACAGAAAGAACAAGTCGATAAAAATTAAACACAAATGTTTTATCTTCTAATTGTATAAGCCACTGTAAAGACAAATAGCATGTTAAAGCTCTCAAAGAGGTTTTTTTGCAGCATAGCAGTCACAAGGGACATGGGAGGGTCTTGGGTTCAGGAAAACAGAAGAAACCCCGAGCATCTTAAACTCAAACCTTTTACATCATTCCAGTTTACTACCCTTAATCAAAGTTGCTCCTGCTAACATACAGCTGTGTTCAGCATGTTAACACGTTTCAGATAGCCCAGAATCCCTTCCTATCTCTTCCCGTTCCAATACTACAGCTGATTTGAACACAAGATGGTTCCTGATGGCCCATAGACAGGATGTTCCCACACCATGAATGAAATGGTATCATCCTGGTGATACTGCTTACATATTACTGAAGATCAGGGTGAATCGTCTCTGTGGTTATTAAATGCTTTGGTGGATAAGCAAGTCTATACACATGTTTTGGAGTTGGGTCAGGGCAGTCTGTACACCATATTTCATACTTTATATACTTCATAAACTAGATTAATTAAGCCCAAAGATGCTCACAGTGAATGTCATGACAATACTTGCATGAAAGCTTGCACTGCAAAGCAGTCTTCAAAACAAAAACAAAACTTGGTGTCTCTGTTGACTGAGGGTTTCTCAAAATCAAAGACCATAACAAATCTTTGTTTGCTGTAAATATACTTTTAAAAAGTGGATAGCACATGTGCACCCTTCCAAAACATTGCACAGTATGTGTCCTGTTCCATACACACACTTAACTAAATTCAGGGGATTCAGTCCCATATTTAAATGCTAAACTGTAAACGATGTGTATAAAAAATGCATAGCAAATAATAACATTCTCTCCTTAATAATTTCAATTCATCCTCTATTTGTGACGATCAAGCTGGCGAATAGGCCAGGGCTAGAATAAATCAGAATTTCTAGATCAAAATAACTCTAGTGTAGTGGCAGGAAAACCCATTGATATAACATAATATCAGAAGACAATACATGAATTGAATAAAATGATGTGTAGTACCTGACATAGTGAGGTCGAGTCTGTGCAAGAGAGAGCGTTTGGCAGACTCCATATCAGGACTGGGGTTATCCAAAGCCTGTCTGCACCACACGATGGGACTCAAGGTTTTCTGTAGAGGACTGTTCAATTTCGCCTCATACAACCTGCGGAAACACAAGCCAGAGGTCAGTCACATGGAATAACTCTGTCACATTTAATCACAAAACATGCTGAACAGTGAAGTTTTGGGATGCCTCAGTCAACAGTGGCTTATTCAGCAAACATATGCCTTTCCTTTAAATTAAAACAGGCCTACAGGCAAATAACCCATAAATGGTTTGTGTAATCCTCAAGGTAAGGTGTAAACTGCACTCTGTAGGATTGCAGGCAGCTCTGCTTAGTCACTGAGACCTGAATTATTTGGGCCACATGAAAGCCTTGAGCAGAGCTTTCAGGTCAGCTGATCAGAAGCTTGTTTACTATCTGCTAAACACAGGCAGTATCATCAGAACAGATCATCTCATATTATGACAGCTGTGGTGGAGAAAACATTTCATCTATTAGATAGTAATACTATTGTTTTTTGGTTGTTGATTTGTATAACTGAACTACACCTTTAGATGTGGGTATTGTATCTTCTTATGCAAAGTTCACTAAAACAAGCGAATGTTATCATTTTAAAAAGTTATATTTAGTCAAGATGAGAGGTTTCTGATTTAGCAATGTTTAGAAAAGAATCTGAAATGAGAAGGACAGGAACAGAACAACAGCACTGTACGAGTCTTGATTTTTTGCGGTCTCAAATTGGGGCAGCTGTTGCTCAGTATCACCTGATAGCAATATGTTCTACCAAAAGTTTTTATTTCATGCACAAAAATTGTATAATAATGTCCTTGAAGCCCCTCACAGCAAATAATCGCTGGAGAAAGACATGTTTTATCACTGGTTGCTAGTCGTAGATCTTATGAGACTGCAGAATTCAAATGTATCCAGCAGTTCATGTCAAAGAGACAATATAATTATTACAGACAAGCTCTTAATGTTATGTGCAGCAATTGTAAAATTAAAACAGGATCTCGTTTTTGATTGCGGTTCACATAAAAAAATTAAATAAAATTCAACTGGGATTTGGCTGCTACTTTAAAACAGGATAAAGTGATATGATTAAAATACAGTGGTAATGAATTTGTTGTAGCTATACTCAAATTTATTTATAATGTAAATATAAGATGTTCTTAATTTTAGATGAATAAACAAATAAGAATTGGAATTTAATTATTGCAGCTGTGTTGCTTTATTTATTTTTTCAATAATATATTACGTGGAAAGATCAGATTTTTTTTTTAAATGCACCCGCCATAATCTCTCATTTAACATTTTTGTAGAAACTACATTTAATAAAGTTAAAAATAATAGTTTATTAATTAAAGTTATTTACAATTAATCTTTAGTGCTGTTACTTTTTGAATATAGATTGCAATTTGATCAATTCTTGGTAAAAACAAACAGATGAAGACTTTTTAAAAAGACTTTTTGAATGGCAGTGTAAGAATATTGGGTAGGCGTCAGTCAAATTTGAGCACTACTCATCCTGCTGCACATCCTCTAATCAATGGCTGTTTCTCCATTCCAAGATCGCAGAGAACGGTCTCGTGCTCTTGTGGAGACCGGTCTTGCCAGGTCACATCGGAAGAACGAACTTGGGAGACCGCGAAGACAGAGAGCGCGTCCTGTGAGGAATGGGATGCTGCGTTCTTCCTGATGGTCACATGACCCCATGCATCTTTAACAGAAACGTATTTAAACATTACAGCATCCATACAGCGATTTATTGTTTTTATTTATTGTTTCACAACATATACTCTGCATAAAGACTTCACAAATATACGCTGCACATCACAAATAAAAGATTTTAATACGAATTTCAACAAATAAATACCCTTAATGTGTTCATGCCTTTATTAATATTATTATGCTAATGTTTACCTTCACCGTCTAATTTAGGCAAACTCCTGAAGTAAATAAGTTATATCTCTGAACTTTAATAATAAATCTATACGAAATGCTGTGCTTCCCACCTCCAGTCACAATGACTTCTGGGACTTCTAAAGCGAGTTCGGTGCTCAAGTCTGCATCGCTGCGTCCTTGATATCAAAAACACATCCGGGAACTTTCACGCGTCCTCCGTTCTTGCGGTCTTGAGTATTGGAACTGAACTTTGGCAGTTGATGATGGCGTTACACGAGAACACAAGGACGCAAGACCGCTGAAGAACGCATATTGAGAAACAGCCAATGACTGATTTAATGCTGTTTATCAACTAAACTGACACAAACCATTTTGATCAGTCAGAACAGAATTAAAAGGAATGGCACACAGCCAAGTGGATTTATTTATCAGGATTGATGCTGGTGAATGAATCTGGCACTCAGAATTGAGTGCATTTCTCCTGAGATGAACTCCTAGTATATGTGCAATGCAATGCTCACATCATCATAACAGAACAGATCTGACTTTGAGAACTGTGCTCATACTCTTGCTCTTCATTGATTCAACAATTACAAACTCATTATCTTCTTATCTGGTCAAGAGATTTGCTAACAGCATGACTTGAAATCATTAGTGACCCTAAACACCTTTAAATCTACAATAAAACAGGCAAAGAAAAGATAATCTCATTCTTTATTTGCCGTGACTAGGAAGATTAAATCAATGCTGTATCCTCTTTGCTGTAATCAAGCTGTTTGACAAGTACATTTTCTGTTCTACCAGCTCTTGCTAGTGATCAGGTATTAGCTCGGTTAGATCACTGATCTGTTGGACTCCAGCTGTTGCAGGGATTTCCCAGCATTTTGCTGCCACTGCAAGATATCCAACTAAACCGGATCAAGTGTCCGGATTACAGCATTTTGAGTCTGTGAAAACTGACCTAAACCACAGAAACTCTCAGACACAGATTACAGCCAACACAAACAATGGATTACACTGATATCTATCTACAAAAGATCAAAAAAATGATAAAAGGCTGTCTGGGAATGCAGCAGCCAAAGAATAAGTAAAAAGTTTATTTTCTAAAGTTAGGGGTCAGTATTGATTGACGATTAAAATAATAATTGATTCACTGCCAAGTAATTTCCCATATGAGCACATTATAATGTTTTTTTGACAGGTTATGACACTAAACTCATGCCTGCTGAAACAGCTGTCATCACAAGATGAAATAGAAGTGAGAAAAGATTTACAACAGTCTGCATTTATTTCATTAAGTCGTTATTTTGAAATGGGACAAACAGCATTAAGTCAAATCGCAAGTTCTTCAATTTATATCACACTATATTTTAAATAATTAAAAGCTTGTGCTGACAACTGAGTCAAAGCTAGTGGTTTAAAAAAGTTAAGGCTTAAAAATAAATCATTTTGATTTATCAATTAAGAATTATGCCTGAAAAGCTTTAGATTTGAGTGCACATAACAGAACTGAAGCACATCAACAGGTGAAACATTAGATTTTTCAGCTCTTGTTCATCACAGCATTAAAACAGTATTTGGATTTTAAACAGAGGCCCATCTGCAGTTTGTTTCATCGCTTCACAAGGGACTGCATGTTTGAACATTTTATTCTTCTACTTTTACTTGTTTTGTTTGAACCAGCAGACATACCTGTGGACAGCTGTTTCACACCATTTGCTCTGCACTGTACGCAAATCCCACATAAATGCATACATTTATATTAGTAGCGCTAACATTCAATCGCATGACATGCATGTAGATTGAGGAAATATGTTTTTTTGTCCGGTTTCTTTATTTTTTAAATGTAATAAATATGGCTTCTTCAGTAGGATCTTATGAGGATTTTTTTTTTTTTTTTTGCTGAATCTGTGGTCAGTGTGGATTCATATTATGCAAGCAAATGTCTTAGAGTACTTTGAGAGTTTCAGAGACAAAAAATAAATGAAATAATTATAACTATCCCAGTTGTTTCTGATGGTACACTGAGGTCTTTTTGCATGAAATGTCTGTGTAAGGAGCACATTATTGACAAAATTATTATTTAATCCAGAGCCTCTGCAAACAGTCCTGAGTTCACAGTGAGCTTCTTGTGAAATACAATGAATCTTCCCAACTAGGACTGCACATGTAATATCACACTGGACCATTTGAAGCTAAAAACATTGTAAACAATGTTCATTTCGCTTCATGATGTCAGGAGCCAGGAGTATTAATTTCATCTTGCATTTATGGGGTTTTTTTCAGTCTCAAAGTGCCAATAGGAATTTATGATTTAACTGATTAAATATCTTCTTTAATGTCCTACTGAAGAAAAACATCATCTACTTCTACATCTCGGATTTCCCGAGTTCACCACGTTATTATTATTATTTTTTTGCTTTTTGGGGTGAATTATCCCATTAAGTGAGCCATAAACCGTTTAGATCATGCGGAAAGGTATATACATCTTTTGTAACTATAATCTGCTCTCGCATATCTGAGGTCTTATCAGAAATTAAATCTAGATGCAAATGCATCATTTGTGTGTGATGTGACATCACTGAAGCATGACACCATGGCTGTCATTAGGCAGATGAAGCACATCTTACTACTAAAATAACATGAAGGGCTTATGAAAATGAACACCACGTCAGAAGCAACTGCAAAACAGGCCATGGTAAGAGCTGACTGTATGCAGTCAGCAAACTGTTGCTCCTAAATGCTTAGACACAAGGCACTAATCATCAGATGACAGCCGTACTGCAGTGAATGCACTGAATAAAGCAACCCCAGCCCTTAGTCAAAGACAGGGGAGAGCAACAATGTATCAACCGCATTCCTCCAAACACGCGTCATTCTCTGTGGCGTCTGCACGCACACAACACACACGCAGCTGCGCGCACCTGTCAAACACATGAACAGTGTGTGTGCGTGTGCTTGAGAGGTGATTTTCTTGGGATCGAGGTTAACACCTCGCCATGGCAGTTTACTCACCAGCTGTCCTCCTCTTCGTTCAGGCAATCCATGTCCTCCAAATCGAGAACCTCCACCTCGTCCAGCACTGAAGTTTCTCCGTCCTCGATATAATCCAGGGAATCGTTGTAATAAGACGCGAGACTCGTGTTCGAGGTGTTAAATGAACCGCTGTCACTATCATAATCGCCTCCGTAATTGCTGCCGTGATAGGATCGTCTGGGGCTCAGCCCGTAGTTCTTTAAACCTCCACTGAAACCCCTCGATCCGCCGAACCCCACCCCTGTGAACCCGGCGAGTGCCGCTGCCGCTCCCGGGGAGTCAAACCCGGCGCTCACGGGTCTGGTGTTTCCGCCAGGGGAGGAAGAGGACAGTAAACTGGATCTGCTCCGGAGCTGCTCGTTCTGCTGCTCAAGTTTCTTCACTAAGTCTTGGAGCTTCCGCACCTCCAAGTCCGCGTTGATGTTTGAGTTGATATCCTCCATGGCAGAAGCAAAGGTCTGTCCGCGCGCCGGCTGTGTCCGTTAGGTTTGTTCAACTACCGCCAAAGTCAGCAAGTTCGCGAGCCTCTGTCGCAGGGTCGTTAGATGGAGCGCTGTCAACGCCGCGGCTCTAAAGTTACTAATCTTATCGTCGTCATCTTCTCCTCGCACTCGTACACACCGTAAGCTCCGGCGCCATCTTTACTGTCCGCCAGTCGCTAACTGGGAAATCTTTGAGAAGCTAGAAGTGAGACGTCATCGCGTGTCTCAGCGGGCACGAGCACGTTTTGGGAGCGACCCTTCCCTGAAACAGGCGCGCGCATTTTAACTCTGACACACACTCGAGTTGTTTCTGTGCTAGTGTTTTTGCGGGCATTTCCGTACTTTTGTACTGTTGTTAATAATAATATTAATAATAATAAAATTGGTCTAACATTTAATTTAGACCTCTTTGTTCAGGTCACCCCTCGGTTAAGTTGACTCGACCTGAACAATGTGTCCGCATGGCGGTCAAAAAAGCCGGAATTAATGTCAAATTGGACTAGAATCAATGTACCATGTTAGTTAAGCGTTTTTGCTTATTTTGGCTTTTAGGATTCGTAACTTCATGGTACCAAATAAAACTATATGCCGTTATGATCCATGCACGTTAATCAATTTTGAGCATATATCTTGACTTTCCCAACTTGTAAATCTTTAATGTAAAAGTGAAAGTTAAAAAAGTTACGCAAGGTGAAGTTTATTTTATGAAAATGCACAAAATAAATTATATACGATTTATATAAACAATTTGAGCTTCGCTGCTGATTCTACGAGAAAGACATTTCCCATTTGTTTCTAATGTTGTCATTTTTAACTACAATTAACATTAAAATTATTAAATTAATTCATGCCCATGGTATTTAAAAAATCTATTTTTGCAAGTACCAAACCATTTACCATGTATTGTTCCTTTTAAATTGAAAAACAAACCAATGTTTTTCCCATCCAAAACAATTACCAAACGGCACCACAGGGTTAAAACATTCCTTGTTCAATCCATCTTGCTAAGCTAACAAACCACTCAAACGATAATTTTCATTTTAATAGCAACTGACACCGGTTCCATATTTCTCCACAGCCCATTAGTGAACCAAAAATGAATGAAATCAACCAGAGCATTTCAAGATCATCTTCATGCAGAGTGGCAAATCTGCATTAGAATCCTAAAATATTTGATCAGTCCTACTCAGTACACAAGTCCCCCAAGTTCACGTTTCCAATGGAGAATATGAGGTTTATGAGCAAAGACTTTCAACCATTGTAAGCCACCAAAAACAGACTTCCACTTAACCCAGAAACTCCCAATAAACTTCAATATCTAAACTGAGAAAATCACAGTAACTCACTCTAATCACTGGGCTAATAGAGTTATTTTGAAAAAGTCTTTATCAAAGATCCACAGAATAACCCATGAACCGAAATCATCAGTTATGAGGTGAAGCACATCAAATGCAAATATTTAAGTAGTTTGAGTGCATGAGGAAACTGATTGTGTGCAATAATCCATGAACATGATTTCTTTGCCATGATCATTGGTAATGTATTTTTTATTTTTTTATCCATTTTGAATAAACTGAAATAATGCATATTAATGGCTTCAACAAAGGCAAAAATCATCGATACTCAACTCCGTATAGCTCATAGCAAAAGTCTCTTTGTTTGTGAGGTTCATTTAAAATCAGTTTCCCTATGGGGTGATGCACTCAAAAAAAGCAGTTTGAGTTTGCTTGGATGTTGAGGTCACATGACTAACTGAACACTACTCACTTTATCTCCGTAAACCTGGTATTGGAAACTGTTAGTTGTGGAATAAATGAATAATGGATGACTGTGCATAGCGCATCTCCTTCATGCACTCTCAGGGTTCAACCAACCAGCGAAAACGGATACATTTCTGCTTGTTTTGCTCTTTTGCCAGATATGAGTCCAGGGTATTAACAACTATTCATTTATTTACAAACGAGGATGGGAAATGTTCATCTTAATTTTTTTAGGTATGCAAAGAACATGACCTGTTATAACAGAGGAGTCTATAGTTCAGTCGTGTAGACCGTGTTTGATCTTCAAAGCGTATCTGATCCTGCAGTGTCATTCAAACTGTCTCCTGGCCCCTGACCCGACACCTGGGCATCCTCCACCTGTCCACCTTCACCAGCATCACTCTGATTAGTCTTTGTGTCCTCAATTCTGTCCTGGTCTGAGCTCATTTCCTGTGACTCATCAGCTCGATCTTCCTCATCCTCTTCCTCCTCTGCGTCCATTTCGAACACACGCACATGCCTCAGATTGGCACTGAGCTGATGAGAGAGATCAGACAGGAGGTTTATTTACCATTTATAGAACATACAAACAAGCTGAAATCTTGTTTTATTATGCCATCAATGTTTTGTTAATTATTTATATAAAAATACATCATTTCCTATTCGCTTGTTAAGCCGGGTCCAAGCCGCCACTCATTTAAATTAAGAAAATATTCGTCTTTGACAACTTTTTAGTCATATCACATATTAAAGTCAATTTTATATAGAATCATTGTGTACACAACATTCTCTGGACTTGCTGCATCACAGACACCAATATTTGAACAATTTATAAAAAATTAATCCCTTTCTGGCCATCGTATATAAGGCAAGGATATTTATATTGCGATTGTGATTTTCGAAAGTATTACAGTGCTTTGTAAACGTTTATTATCACACTTTGTTAAGTCACCCATACAGTTTAAGAGAGCACTTGGACATGGAAGCCGCTTTGCGTGACGTCACACTTAAAAAGTAAATATTCATAATTTTTCTAATAAATTATTAAAATGCTTTTTTGGGCACCATGGTGGCACGGTGGGTAGCACAATCGCCTCACAGCAAGAAGGTCATTGGCATTTATGTGCTGAGTTTGCATGTTCTCCCCGTGTTCGCCTCGGTTTCCTCTGGGTACTCTGGTTTATCTGTAGGTGAATTGGGTAAGCTAAATTGTCCGAAGTGTATGTGTTTGAAAGAGTGTGTATGGATGTTTCCCAGTAATCGGTTGCAGCTGAAAGGGCATCCGCTGTGTAAAACATTTGCTGGATAAGTTGGCGGTTCATTCCGCTGTGGCGACCCCAGAATAATAAAGGGACTAAGCCGAAAACATGAATAAATGAATTATGCATTTTCAAAAAAAATGTAAATTAAAAGCTAACATTATCTTTGTTAAAAAAAACAGCTGTTTAATATAATTATACATCAGATTTCACTTATATGTATTGATTTCAAAATACACAATTATCTTAAAAAGGTTTAAAAAAAAAATATTTTTTTTTAGAAGTTGTAAATTCATACCACACAGGCCACTTTGCGTATCCCATTAACAGCTACAAACTGAGCGCTGATGTTGTCCATCTCTCTGCTCTGGTTTCCCCACGCCATAACCTGCACTGGGATTCCCCCAGTTTGCTGCTCCAACCTAAAACACCACAACAAAAAGACAACAAAAAAGTATTAACACAGAACAATCAAACATTTATTCCAGCATTTTGCTAGAACTGCTTCACAATATGTATCACTCTACTTGCATTTCTTTAAAGGAGTCCTTGATCATGATTTCATTTTTTTTAGATTTATCTAGTGTTTACTGTTTCTGTTTGAGTATAAACAACATCTTCAAAGTAGCAATGCTCAAAGTGCAAATGTAGATATTTACTTTTACACAACTCACTTTTTAAGGCCTGCAACAAACATCTGTTTGGGACGACAATGAGCTTCTGCCTGGGTTTGTGGCAAAACTTATTTACACAAACCTCACCCTAGTGTGGTAGCCAATCAGAACACACTGGCCTAGCTGACCAATCAGAGCCCATAGCATTTTTCACCAGACCATTTTTAAAAGAGCGCAAACAGCGGTGTAAATTACAATTTGTAAAAATAATGTCATTTTTTTAAAAACAAAGCATGAACATCTTAAATGGCACCCCATAAACACAATCAAGACTTTGAAGTACTATTTTAAGTAATAAATAGAAAGCATACTGATAGTAAGTCAGTAGCTGTGCTGTACCTGAGTGAAAGGTCCCAGCTGAACTCCTCATCCCAGCTCATGACAGAGTTTAGAGGAAGCTGAGCGAGGACGCGCGTCTTATTCTCGTCATCTTCCAGTCTCCGCAAAACCACTGTCAATGTCTCGTCGTCATAAAAACGAGCATCGAGGCAACTGTACGACCAGTCACTATAAAAACAATTGTATTCAGTCATGCATGGGTCAAGATGATATTTTCATAATATGGCAGCTTTTTTAAAATCGCACAGATGAACTCACACAGAAGCAGGTACAGGTGTTTCATCATCTATACTAGAATTGAGTGGAGTGTTGAGGTTCAGGGCCACTAGGCCATTAGGGACAGACCTGGTACACAAATATTCAGCAATACATTCAAATCAGCATTTGAGGGCAGTCGACATGTATGATTATGGAGCTATTTCAAGCGTTGACCTTTTCAACTAGTGCTATATTTATGTTACACATATTCAAATAGCCACAGAATTACTGCAATAAGTGTTTATAGTTTGTATATAACCACTGATATCTACGGCAAAGATTAATATCACATGAGACTTTAAAATATATATTTGTCACTGTTGCTTGTACTTGTAGCAACTTAGCTTAAAGTACACCAGGGCCTTTGCTGACCCCAAACTTTTAAATAGTAATGAACAAATAACTTTTATTTATACATTTTCCTTTCTCATCCAATACAATAGAGAACATAAAATATAACAGAAGTGTGTGTACCTGTTGGGGTCTGTCGATCTCCTAAGAATATAGATTTTAGAGGGCGAGATCTCAGGCATGCAGAACACTACATAATGCATAGCAGCCTTCTTATCATTCCACCTGCATGAAAACACACTCGCATCAACATCCTCGCAATGCAATTTCACACTGTAAAAACAAAAATGACCACAACAGAGATTTACAGTCCCGCTTACAGTGAAGGCAGCTCAAACAGCCTTGGAGTATTTTCTGAGCTATTAGGAAAAAAAAAACAGTGAGACAAAATTAGGGTGACCACATTTCTCAGAGTATTTAAATATTTACACAAAGATTCAGCGATTATTTGAGTGTATAGGATGTCTAGTGGTCACTCTACACAAAATATAACAATACTCTCTAAACTTCCCCTTGAATAATTAATATTAGTATATCAACAAAATCCAAGCAGTGTAAATATTAAATATACAGGCTGTGTTCAAATAACCACAGACTGAATCTAGAATAGGAATTACCTCTCAGGAACAGTGTATAAGCGTAAACACACAGCTTGTTTCACCGAATCACCAATGACTGCCTGAAAAACACACAGACATCTGATTAGGAGTCAGACGCATTAGCACTCAGGGAAAGAGTGGTCAGCAGAAAGGATGAAACAGTTAATGTAGTTAATGCTTCTGTTACATATGTGCTGGAGACTGTTAATGGATGGATGTACAGTAGGCTTGTATGTGAGAAGAATATAGAGAATCCTCTGGAAAATAGAAGATGCATGAAATAGTAAAGGTTGTAATTTTTGTTTTTGCAAGGAGGTAATATTTTTATCCACAGTCAAATCTCTTTGATGTCTGTATATAATAGCGCCTCAGCTCGTGTTTTTACAGTTGTTCTGGTTGATTAAATTCCACAAACACTGACTCAAACAAAGCACAACCCATAATAAAGAGCTGAAAACAGAAATTTGTTCTGGTGTAGTACTGTTGTGTGCATCAGTCACCATGTCACTGTGGCTTTGTTTACAGAAACAAACAAAGAGTAGTAAAGTTTCTGTCTGTGTCAGAGACTCACGGCTGGTTTCTGTAAGCACAGATCAATGGATGCCTCCATCAGTCTCTTGACAAAGTGCAGAGACTTCTTTGGGTAAGTGGGGAAGAGCAATGGACTGTCTGCAAAACAAGTATCCAACATATATAAATAATTACATTTCACATTTGCCTTATTTTTGTTGCCAAAACACTAAACTCACATTGGCAGTCTTGAGACATAATAAAGGAAGAAAGTGATTTTACCTTTCAGGTGAGTGCTCTGTTTTACAAATGTCACCCATTGGTTGCCTTCCATGTTGGGTGGAGATACCAAGTCTTCATCTTCATCCTTCAAATACTAAATAAAATAAAAATAAATAAAAAATAAAACATTAAAAACAGACCAGAAAATTACCATTAGAACACAGTTATTAAATATATATAAAAAATAATTCAATATATTAAAACCTTTGCTTTTCTTATATTCTTTTAAGGACAATTTCTAGTTTCCACTTAGCCTAACTATATAGACATTCTTTAAAAAATCACACACACACACACAGTCACATGCTTTGGTGGCTTATGATGACTTTACAATGGTCTAATGTGTTTTATACTTTAAAAAACAATTATTATATGACATTACTCAAACCCTACCCCTAAATATTGAATTTAAAAAAGACCCTGTTAAGTATGATTTTTAAGTCTTTGAATTACAAGTACACAGGGCATGTCCGCATAAATCACGACAACATTGTAATACCTAGGTCAATCATGACAAGCATGATTAAACCACTAAAACCAGCACGCACACATGCACGCACGCACACACAATTCTGACTACTAGTTACCAAACGCACAAAAAAAACCCTAAAGGTCCTGAATACCTGTCCAACACGCTCAACGTTGAAATATTTCCCTTTCCGGTCAAAAAGCTCCTCGTTCTGAAATGCAGAACATAACATGTGAAGATGGCCTTACACTAAACGTTTCATTAAAGTTTAAAACAATGCATTTATGTCTCACTCACAGCACTGAAATGCTCAGACAGGAAGTCTGCAACAAAAGCCAGATCCTTTTGAGTCATCTGAAACACACAATCACACTTACTTTATTACAGAAAAGTATATTATACACCGTTTGTAATCATTTACTTCAATTTTCCACCACCACCAATTTTGTCAACCAAAATGTTTCACTCTCTTTTTTGTCCTGACTGGAATATCTCACCTTGTTTAGCTCAGGAGGAACATGATCTTCAGACATTCGCAGCATTGCTGTAAAAAGCAAAAGCTGTTACAATACAAAACCAAAAGACCATTTCTTTGTTCTAAAATCCCATAAAGTTATTCATGAGGCATAATGTTTAAGGCATTATAGATGCACTCCTGACATACAGGCTAATACAAGCTCACAACAGCTGCTACATTCCAAAACGCCCTTTTGGGGATTATTAAAAATAATTAAACAATATTTTGACAAGTCTGCTTTTGTGCTCACACCTCCGTATGGTGTATGCCTGTTGTATGTCCTTAATGTTCAGTGGTGTACAGTAACGAATTGCAAATACTCAAATTACTGTAATTGAGTCGTTTTTCTCAAGAATTGCAATGTACTAAGTAGTTTTAAAAATGTGTACTTTTCCTTTCCCTTGAGTATCCCTTTAGTGATGTATCTGTACTTTAACTTCACTACTTTGCTTCAACCTGCAGTCACTACTTTATTTTTTTGTAGTCTATGGGGATTGGCTGAGTAGAAAAAAATCAGACTTGTGATTCCCATCCAATCAAATCATAGATAGACAGTAAATCACCTCAAGACATGGGCGCTTTATAAATGCAGCAAACCGACTGGAGCATTAAAAGTATCCAAGAAGATGTCCAAAATCTTTACATGCAATGATGCAGAGACTCTTTAGACTGCATGTCACTGATGAGAGGATGATGGACATTTACTGTATGATGACTGAAATCACCAAATAGTCTTAAAAAATAACTAAATGCACTACAGAATGTTGTGTTTACTCACACATGCGCAAATGGCATGCAAAAGCATCAGCTTAACACAGTGTAATACTCAGTACTCACTTCTCTCACTTTTAAAAGGGCTACTTTTTACTCATACTTTAAGTTATAATTAGAACAAATAAACTTTTGGGCAAGTAATGCTACTTATACTTTAGTATGATTTTTCAGTACTCTTTTTACCACTGTTAATATGACACTAAAACTACCAAACTTTGTCTAAATGATGGATTAATTCAATAGTTCATTCAAACGATTAGTACAAAACAACTAATTGATTTATAATATTTAACTACAATTAATCTTATACATCTTTTTAAATGGAAAGCTTATAAAAACTAAACCCTATTTAAATATTCTTACAAAGCTTGAATTAGATTGTAATTTTAAACAAATTGTAATAGGCTTAATCATTAGGTGAATGCTTTAGGACTGTCAAGGCCTTTTATTGTGAATAACACACAGTATGTCAGTTTGCACATTGTGCAAAAACCATTATGATATTATCATAGTTGAGAAATCTGGCACACGCCTATAAGGAAGCTTTAAGTGACACTAGATCTTGAAACAGAGATTTTACTACACTAATTTGCAAGGTAAATCTCACACAAAAAGTGCTGCTTACCAACATACAGCCATCTGAAAAAGGCTTTGAAGTTCTTCATACTTTTATCAATGACTCTGAAATACAATCAGTCGAGAGGAGTTTTATAATGAATTGTACAGAGTAAACAACCAAATCACAGCGTCGACAGAATAACATTAAACTCACTGTAAAAGTTCACTGGCCTTCAGGGTAAAAGAGCCCACAGCTACAATGGCATCTAAACCAGAAACAAGAGAAAATGCAAAGAAATTTAGTTCTATTGGCTAATATATCTTTTAAATACCAAACATGATTACATTTTTTGTGAACTTCTATTTGAAGTGTCATATTTTTAATTGTCAACTAGATATTATGCATGCAAAACAATGCAGAAAATAATGATCAGATTAATCTATTGTTTGCTGTTAACCAAACTTTTATTTTTGTTAAGGAAACAAAGTCTAAATAAAAATAACTATGTAACTACATTAATACGCATATTAGAATGAAATATTAATGTACATACCACATAAAATGAAAATATAAACACAATACATATTACAGGACATATAAATACAGTTAAAGTCAGAATTATTAGCCCCTTTATATTTTCTTCCCCAATTTTTGTTTAACGGAGAGTTTTTTTTAAACACATTTCTAAACATAATAGTTTTAATAACTAAATTATAATAAGTGATTTCTTTTATCTTCACCAAAATGACAGTACATAATATTTTACTAGATATTTTCAAGATACTAGTATTCACCTTAAAGGCTTAACTTAGGTTAATTAGGTTAACTAGACAAGCTAGGGTAAATAGGCAAGTCATTGTATAACGATGAAAAATATTATGGGAAATACAGTGAAAAATTCCTTGTTCTGTTAAACATTGTTTAGGAAATATTTGAAGAAAAAATTAATTAAATCACAGGATGACTATTAGTTTTGACTTCAACTGTATTTATATAGATAAAAAACTGATTCAAAGTATTCATAAATAATACAATAGAATATAAATGATGATAAATGAACGCAGTCTACAAATAGTGACTCTTATACCCTCTATGTCTGTAGGATCCAATCCGAGAGGCTGAAACTTCTGCTTCCAGAGAGCCATTCCTTTGACCTCGCTCAGGTGATAGAGCAGCGCCTCAGAGCCACTGTGTGAACAGCAAACACTCAATGATCATGCTAATCGCTAACACCCTCTGTCAGGTGAATAATACACACCTCTGCAAGTGACTGATAACAAGTTTCTGAATGCTGGAATAGGAAGAATCAATTGACTGGCCCAGCATCTTCAAGCCCTGAGTGGTCAAACAACAAAAAGTGTAGTTAAAATGAATGATGTTGGTAATAAGTTGGTAAGGTCACTAGCGCAGGAAAGATGAATGCAGGTAGATTTACCTTGACTGTGAGCTGATTCATGAGAAGAGCCTGAAGTTCAGGGCTGAAAGAGAAAACTGCATTTATACAGTTCTAAAAAGAAAACATTTATCATATCAACTAAAAAAACAAACAGTAAGATCACCACATCATCAAATATACTACAGCTGTTTGGATTCAGGCTGGAGATCAAAAAGACACCTGAACATTTTTTCCCCTAAAGTCCCTAAAATGTTTTTCTTGTTCATCCAGGTCTAAGGTTCTGTGGGGTGATAAAACCATCTTTGCTTATCTCCTATTAGTGACAGCCTTTGGATAATGGTTGTAAATGAATGTACAGTATTGTAGATGGTATTTTTTCATATTATGTCTGTAGCTGTGAAAGTTTTAAAGTCACATTGTGCCCTCTGTTGGTCATTTAGAGCAAATACAAGCAAGAGAAAGTTGAACCTGGCACTTTTTGTCTTCAAGGCATCCCACTGAAACGTATCTTTACATTTGAAACAAAGACAGGATGTGCCATTTTGAAGTCCACATTTAAAGTGATTAACCAAAATTTTAATTCTGTTATCATTTGCTTATCCTCCACTTGTTGTAAACCTGATTGACTTTGAAGATGCTTTGAAGAATGTTGGGAAGTAGCACCCATAGCATTTTTGTTCCTACTGTGAATGTCAATGACTGCAGGTTTCCAACACTCTTTAGAAAATCTTTATTTGTGTTCAACAGACGAAAGACATTCATGAAAGTTTAGAAACACTTGAGTGTGAGTAAATACTGAGGAAAATTTCATATTTGGGTAAACTATTCCTTTAAATTACAAACTGATTTCATATACAGTTGAATCAAAATGATTAGCCTTCCTGTTAAATTTTAGCTATTAAAAAAAAAAAACAAGTGCTGTTTAACAGAGATTTTGTTCCAACACATTTATAAAAATATTAGTTTTAGTGACTAAAATTGTATAACTAATTTCTTTTGACTTTGCAGTGATGACAGTACATGATATTTTACTAGTTATTTTGCAAGATACTGGTATTCAGCTTAAAGTGTGATTTAAAGGATTAAATAAGTTAATTAGGTTACCTTTGGAAGTCAAAGTCATTCAAAGTCAAAAACAGCTTTTGTCAATTCAACCACATGTACAGGACATACAGATAATCGGAATTTCATTACTCTCAGACATTTCGTTACTCTTAGCTTAATTAAGCAAGTTATTGGATAAGATTGGTTTGTTCTGCAGCCAATAAAAAATATTTCTTAAGGGGGCTAATAACATTGAACTTAATAACTTAAAAAAAGAAAAAAATGTCCAGCCAAACTTATCCGGAAAAACAAATATTTAGGAAATACTGTGAATGGTCCTTGCTCTATTAAACATCACTTAGAAAGTGTTTGAAAAAGAATAACTGTACATGGAAGAAATCTTAAGTGTATGAGAAGTGTCCACTTTATTATAGTAAATTTTATTTTAAATATATCATTAAAAAATGATCTTTTAAAAATATTCAGATTTTCCAAAGAGTCTAATTTTAGAAACATAACTTGTGTGAAATACAAAATCAATAAGCAAACAGAATAAACAAAAAAGTAAAATGTGTCTCATACTCAATATTCCTCAGTACTCTGTCATTATCATCATAATGATACAAAATGTGCTTTCAAAAATATAATATAACTAGGATTTAAGAAATGTTTACCTTGCATGACCCCATAACAGTAGCTCCAAAAACTCATCCTGAACCTGAGTGCTTGTGTTTTTTTCCTGTAAAACAACATTGCAGTTAATTCAGAGAAAAAAGGTTTAGCAAACAAATCAAAGCCAGTTAGATTTTTGAACTTTGCTTTAAATGCCTAATGAATGCCAGTGGTGTCTTATAACTGCTTGTTTGCTTTTAACTGACCTGGACAAATTTAGTGAGGCGGAGGTCCATCTGCATAAGAATTTCCTCCCATGCTTCACACATGCAGGTGAGAGAGACACGCAGATACTAAAAAAATAATAGAGAATTAAACCTACTCTGTGCACAAGAACACAAGCTTACAGTATAAGAAGACAGTCACCTGTAGCAGTGTTGAGATGTGTGTGAATTTGCGTGCCATCTTGGTCAGTTCAGGCAGACATGAAGACAGCAGCCCAGTGTCCAGCTACAACACAGTCAATCACATTTGCTGTACTAGTACTCAACAATGAACAATTATAGAGCAGGTAATAACCATCAATATGTAGGCCTGTCACAATAATCAATATATAGGTTATCGTACAACACATGGAAATTACCTCAATCCCTTTTGGTGATGCAATATATATATATCACCCATACATAAAAATCAAGTCTAGGAACATTTTAGCTGATTTTGCAACATCTCGTTTTATGGTTAAAAAACACTATAGCACCTACTATAAATTACTATGGTATATTTTCATGTGTGTGTCTGACAACTGAAAATAGATCTGGTAGCAGATATCACAGCCTCTGTTACTTTGTACTTTTTGTTAGCATTTATTACTATTTACTTATTTAGGATACATGTTTTTACATTCTGATTCCAATGCTTTATTATTAAATTGCTAAAATGACTATAATTAAAACAAATATTCTTAAAAAGAATAAAATATTTTGTGTTCTTTGGAAGCGTGTACTGGCATTATGATGCTATTATATTGTCATTCATTATAATGAGTGTCATAAAATGGTCTAAAAATGACAATAATATCGTTTAATCACATTATATTTTGGTGCAACAAACAAAAAGATTGACAGACTTATTAATATAGCATTTATTAATTATTCATTTTATTTGTAAAAATAAATATATATTATTTATATGGGTTGTATAAATATACATTTTGTATTTGGGTCAATGATCTTTTGATGTACAGTATGCACATAATGTATGCACAAAAAAAACAAAGCAAAAATATGATTTTATATACACAGAGAAAATATTAAAGGTAAAGTGTCTGTCTACATTAATGTTTTCAATGTTTTTAAATGTATAGTGTATGAAAAAAAAAACATTCACCTGTATGTAACGTATCTCAGGGTTGTCGTCTGTGGATCTAATCTCTGTAATAACAGAGAGAGACTTGAGGTCACTGGACAGTCCAAGACTACGACACATCCCTAAGATCTGAGAAAAGAGAAACATAAAAATAAATGATGTCATATTTACTGTATAAACTTGTTGACATAACTATCTAGATTGAAAATATTGATTTAGCGTACAGTTTGTTATAAATAACATTCCCTACAGAAACCTGTTGTTACTACGGGTAAGTAAAAATAATGTAAAATACAACTTAAATACAAATGTTAAGTTCTGGCTTTCTTTTCATCCAATTTTATTTCACACAATTTAAGATTTTACCTCATAATTTTAAGAAAATAAAAATCTGAATTACAAATTTAATTAAAAATAAATTAAACTTTAAATAATCATGTTATAATTCAGGCTTTTCTTCCTCAACAATCTGACTTTTGTTCTTTTAAAAATGCAAGTTATAAACTGACAATTAATAAAACATTTTAGTTAGCGTTTCTGGAAAAAAAGAATTGTAAAAAAATTTTTAAAATACATAAATCATTCAAAGTGCTCTTTTTATTTTATTGCACATTTTTAAAAATAACCTAACTTTTACTACTTAGTTATTATTGTTAATACTAAGAACCATCGTAAACATTTAGAATTTGCAAAGAAAAAAACATGTTTGGGTTTTTATTTATAACTTACTCCACTTAGCGTTGCAATCTTATACAGGCCGTAAGCATACAGCTCAACAAATCCAGATGGTCCTCCAACAACCAGGATGTTGAGTCTGCAAAACAAAACGTCAACGATCACAATGCAAAGTCCAAAGCCTATAACCATTCAGCTCAAATACTGTACATGCAAACTGACCTCACTTCCCCTAAAAGGTTTGTGACTTCTTCTGATTTTTCATCACTGTGAGGGGGAAAACATCACATAAGAAAAAAACAGTGCATAATCTCTCTCTCACACACACACACACAGTTACATTAGCACATGCCACATACAGATGATCATTTTAAAATAAAAGTAAATTAAAGAAAGAGTATGCTAAAGAAAGGCAAATAATAAAGTGTCTTCTTACCTAAATATCTTGGATGTGGTGCTGTAGCTGAACACAAACACAGCACAAAGGAAAATGGAAAAGCCATAAAAAAACATTTAAAAAAAACAAAAAAACAAATGAGTGACCCAAGCATTTCTCATTCAGCCCTCTGGTAGACAAATCTTCCGCTCAGAGTCTCACCTTTTAGGTAAAGTGGGTAACTTTGGAAGAAAACGGCTGGACTCATCCTCAGACTCGCTGAATGAGGTCAATGTGCTAGTGGGAAATATAAAAGCAGTCAAACCATGGAATCAATGCAAAAAGAAAACAGTATCTCTTTATGTCAAAAGTCCCACCTGCTATCATCTTGCACCTCCATCCAGTGCATACAGGTTGCTGGATATTCCACAGGGAACAGGTGGAGGATTTCAGCCTTCTCTGCATCACACAGGACCACCTGCTTCGTGTCGCCCACGCTGAACGCAAGAACTGCACATAACCATCCAATGTGGATAATCATATAACATGACAGGGGTACAGTGGCACATATAACTCACAATGTAGATTCTTTTTTCTGCAATGAAAGCAGTAAAATATATCATGTTAGTTTTGTTATTTTTTTACGTCGAATCTGCAACTGATTCAGATGCAGAATATTTTGACAAGCTTTGACAAGAGCATTTATCAGTAAAAATAAACACAAATATAACAAAAAATCAGCTAAAATATTTGCAAAATAAGTGTCAAATTTGGATACTTAGGGCATGAACATTTTGTGCTACAAACCACAATTGTTTATAATTAAGACAACACATTAAAATAATGAAAGAAAAATGTCTCTTCCATTGTTATTTCAATACAATTATACAGCTATTACAGCTATTAAAACGTATTCGTTCTTATTTTCATATATTCTTTTTATCATTTTAAAGTAGTTTAACTTTTTTTTCAGTTAAAATTTATTCTAAGTACGGTGTGTGTTTGATTTTATGATTTTAGTGAACTATGTGTCCCCTGTAATAAGCCACTGAAGTATTATTAGTTTACCTTTCCCATCGGGTCTCCAGGCCAGTGATGTGATCTCTTTTCCTGTGTTCTCATTAGGAGGTAAACTCCACACCCGATGAAAGTTGGCAAGCCGATGCAGAAGAAGCTGTAATGACAGAACAGTCCAATGAACCCAAATGACAATGACCTACTGAGAATAACAATGAGCTTTAACTGAAGACAGGTATATGTGTGTTTGTGTTTGTCTATAAAAGACCAACCTCTCCTGTAGTGTTGGCCAAAGCGATCAGATCTCTTTTAGGACACCAGGCCATGTATAGAATGGGGTTGGGGAGCTGTTTCTCCCCAACCTGCCGAAAAGCAGGCATTGCTGAAGCCTGGTGAAAGGAAAAATAGTATATATAAACAAGTTACCATAGTACAGACAGCAACGATACCGAAAACGTAGGGGCACTGCTGTCGTTTGCTGCTGTACATTATTGGCTGTTCACACCAATGACACTAGTTATAATACTGAAATCCTTCAGGCATTACAAGGATATATAAATAATCAGAAAGTTCACTTTAGTGACTGCTAACCCTGTAATGCTGCGCAACATTAGCCAAATATGAAAACTACACTTACTAAACAAATGACGGATGAAAATACACTCCACAGTCCAACTCTTCGTTTGAAATGTTTGGAGAAAGCGATTTATTATTGCATCACAATATTCTCATTTGTACTGTAAAGAGATTCGTATTCAGAAAACTGCATGGCAGTACAGCATGACCCGCCAATGAAATGATGACTACGGAAAGCCCAATGTACCAAGTGCAATTTAAAAAACGCGTAAGGACTTTTCTACCAGCAAAAGGTAAATATAAAGAAATCTCTCAACTAACACCTGTTTGGTTTGGTTTTACTGCAAAATTATTGTTTTGTTTTTGTCATTAAGTTTTTAGAACCACCGAGACTTTCAAAAAAATGTTATTCTTAAGAGTGCAAAGTTAAGCTTAGGTATAAGATGTAAAGGCACGTTTGGTCAGTTGACATTTAGAAAATAAACACTCTTAAAATACACCTCAGTAACAATTTTGTGTAACAAGTACACGCACAACGACAGACGTTTAATTTTATACCTTAAAATCATTTCCAGAACATAAATATCCAGAGATAAAATTGATTATAAATTCAAATAATATGTTTGATGACAATTACGATGGTGTGTTCGACTAAAAATGTTTACGTTTGAAACTTGTGTTACTGAATGTACAAAAGTCAGTATGTTGTTGTCAAATGCAGATTATAGCCTATTCATGGAAAAAAACATAGCAATCATTAATAGAAGAATAAAACAAATGACAGCAGAGATATAAGTTGTGTTATCAAAATATGCACATGAAGTAGTCTGTGTATAGTGTACAATACTATACTTTTTGAATGAAAAAAAGTGGTTTTCCCTTAATAATTTACATAAATATGCACAATAGTGAGGAATTTAGGTAAATGTTGGTTATGGGGGTTTTAGGGTGTTCTGTATATACTTTATATAACAAATTAAAATAGTGTGCAGATGGTATGTGGGCAAAATGTTTTTTTTTCTAACTGTACCCAACATTGCAGTATTTCATTAAGATAAATTTCTGTGCCAAACAGTCCTACAAGGCGCCACGGTGGCCTAGTGGTTAGCACATTTGCCTCACAGCAAGAAGGTCGCTGGTTTGAGCCCCGGCTGGGTCAGTTGGCATTTCTGTGTGGAGTTTGCATGTTCTCCCCGTGGTTGCGTGGGTTTCCTCCGGGTGCTCCGGTTTCCCCCACAAGTCCAAAGACATGTGGCATAGGTGAATTGGGTAGGCTAAATTGTCCGTATAGTATACGAGTGTGAATGTGTGTGTGTGGATGTTTCCCAGGGATGGGTTGCGGCTGGAAGGGCATCTGCTGCGTAAAAATATGCTGGATAAATTGGCGGTTGATTCCGCTTTGGCGACCCCGGATGAATAAAGGGACTAAGCCGACAAGAAAATGAATGAAGAAAACGAATGAATGAAAACATTCATTCATTCATTCATTCATTTTCTTTTCGGCTTAGTCCCTTTATTAATCCGGGGTCGCCACAGCGGAATTAACCACCAACTTATCCAGCATTTGTTTTACGCAGCAGATGCCCTTCCAGCCACAACCCATCTCTGGGAAACACATCCACACATTGTCATTCACACACATACACTACGGACAATTTAGCTTACCCAATTCACCTGTACCGCATGTCTTTGGACTGTGGGGGAAACCAAAGCACCCAGAGGAAACCCACGCAACCACAGGGAGAACATGCAAACTTCACACAGAAATGCCAACTGGCCCAGCCGGGGATCGAACCAGCGACCTTCTTGCTGTGAGGCGAACGTGCTAACCACTCGGCCACCATGGCGCCTGTATGAAAACAGTCCTACATAATTTCAGAACTCTGAGACTGTATTACAGTTGAACAGAATGAGATTTTTCCTAACAAAATCCTTAATTCATTGATTCTGCTCACTGAGAGACTGGAATAATTCTCTGGATCAGCCAGTGGTCTGTATGCTTACACTAGGACAGACCTCCGAGTGACAGATCTCCATTCTGTCATTGAGACTCAGCTGTAATCAGTGCATGATTGTTGGGAAACAAGAATAGCTCTTTGCTGTCAGTGTTTATGAAGTGAATGTGATAAGTATCCTGAAATAGACAGCTACTGCAGCACTCACGGTCAGCATCTGCTTTTCGTCTCAAACACCTCTGTTAAACCAGAGTTAAAGACTTTACACACATACACAAATTATTCACTCTAATTTAGTTCCAAACCTGTACCAATTTCTTTCTTCCTTAAAATAATTAGAAAAATCACAAATAATGTCCTGATTGCTGTTTTAAACTGGAGCTTACATGTTCCATGAACACTATTCACACTTGGCAGGTTTGGTTTTGCAATCTGAACCTTGAAGACCAAAAAAAAAGTCTGTAGAGTTTGATTGAAATGTAAAATTAGAATGAACCACAGACCTCTAAACAAACCCAAAATAGGACATGATGTCACAACAGAATGCAAACGTACCTGTTCTCTTCTTGCCATAGTTGCAATGTAAGCTGATAAAATATCATTGTATGTTTGCACATACAACAAGCACATTTAACCCAGCATCATTTTGGATGTTAAGTAAGTCCTGTTGAAAAATATACATCATAAAAACTGTTGTTTTTGTTTTGTAGCTTTAGACTCAGCCTGTACAGTGGAAACAGCCAACCAGCACTAAAGGTATTTTCTTTTTTTGGTCAGGACATTTACACTTGCACTTTTTAACATTGCTTGTTTAACATCTGACTTTCTGGTTTGTTTGATAATACGAATGCTGTTTTCTGAACTCAGATCAGAGTTCGCCCAAGGGTGGTCTGGGATATCATTCAGTGAATTGCAATATGATTCACTTCTGATGTAATTAATCAAAGAAGTGAGCTGCTATTGATGACATATGAACTGGTCATACTGTGTACTCATGTGTTTACCCTCTCGCTTTTCGAAGAAGCATGATTTTGACATGCTTTTTGACTCAATGCAAAAATCAGCAGATATTTCCTGTGAACGCGTACAACTTAAATTTCCATCTTAGTCAGCCAGAGAGTGACACAAATCCAAAGCTAATAACTAATATATGCTATATATATAACTAATATGCTATATCATCAAATATAGACAGTAAGTGCTGGTAATAGTCTAGCAATGCACATAACTTCTAAGCTTGTGGCTGGACGTTACAGTTTGTTGTGTCCTCATTCCTATATAAAGTACTCTTTTAATGGCAGGGTGTTTTAATGCGGCTGAGCTATTGATATGAGGTTAAATTAAGGTCTGACTGATACACGTTGTTGGTTCTAAAAGTGTCATGTCTAGGTCTACAGTATAAACGATCATTTAAATCATATTATTTCAGATAAAATGGTATTTAAAAATTTGCAAGGTAAAATTAAAGTAATGAAGTAGAATAGTACGTTTCTTGGACAGATGTTACTGCATAAACAGTGCATCCTTAAAGGGACAGTTCACAGAAAAATTTCAATTCTGCAGTAGTTTCACTTTTTTCTTCTTTCTTCTGTTGAACACAAACTTACTATTGATGTTAACCTGCTACCGGTTTTCAACATTTTTCAAGCAACTCATAAAGGTTTGTGGGTGAGCAAATGATGAGTAAATCTTTATTTTTGGGTCAACTATTCCTTTAATAAATAGACAAAAACAGACATAATGAGTGAAGAGGATCCACTAGACTAGACCATACCTGTTTGATTTTCATTTTTGTGTTGAACCCAAAAGAAGATATATTGTATTGGAAAGCAGTAGCCATTGACTTCCATAGTATTTTTTTGTTTCTACTACAAATGTCAATGGCTGCTGGTTTCCAACATTCTTCAGAAAAGCTTGTTTTGTGTTCAACAGACAAAAATAAAATTCATTAGAACCACTTGAGCGTGTGTAAATGTGAACTATCCCTATTATACTATACTATACCTGCTATATTTGGCATTTTACCTTACCATAAGTACCATAAAGTGCCATTAGTTTGCATAGTTGTCAGACAGTGATTTGGTGGTTGTTTTGAACCAAACAGTAAAGTGTATGTCTGCAAAATACATTTACATGCCTTTGTGGATATGAAAATGATGTATGTGTGTCTTTGATGTGGTGTGGGCTGAACATGGATGCTACACACCCCATCTCTCTCTCTCTCTCTCTCTCTCTGTGTGTGTGTAACCTGAGCTAGGGCCAAATTTAGCGGTGCTCAGTAAGCGGTCAGGGCCCAAGACAGATGGGACAGCAGGCCACTCTGCAGCCACTCTAACCGGCTCACCTTAGAGCACTCGGCAAAACAAGACAAAAGAAAAACAGGACAGAGAAAAGACCCACAGCTCCTTGTCGAAAGGAGCATCTTCTCCATTTTCTGCGATAGAGAACTTCAGGAAAACTGGAACCTTCCAACAGGGATCAACATTTGGTGAAATTGACCTAAGGTAAAGTTCTAGTTTACTTTTTATTTATATACTGTAATAGAATGTTTGCTTAGCATCTGATTAGAAAATCCCAAATAGGTGTTTTGATTCTGCTTCCTTAAACTGTATTTATGCTTAAATACTGCTTAGCCTCAGAACAGATCTCAAATGGGGACCTATTATAATCTGCATTATTTTTCTACTGTATATATTCAAATTGCCATTTCTTTCAATTTCATCCAGCATCACAACATTTACTAACAATTCAGATGAAGTTCATTCACCTTGCGTCAGAAATGGAAAATCAAGCATGACAGTCTTAGCTTTGACAATTGTTTGGCTTGTCACATTAATATTCCGCTATCTATAATTCATTGATCCAGACTAAAGATGGCAAAATTTCCACATGAATAATATAGAAGCAGCGCGTGTGTGCGTGCTTATATGTAAAAAAAGGACTCTTGGTTGGGAGGTGGTTGCTGCTGTGAAATGCAGCCCTTGAGGATTAAAAATAACAACAGCTGGCCTTCAGGACGCCATGACGGGGAGAAAGTCACACTGTCACGTCTCTTCATATACACACATGCCCACACACCTTTACATGCAACACCTGGTCTCTTAACATAAACATTGTGTGAACAAAGTCAGCTATAACAAAACCTGCAGAGACAGCATGTCAATTTATAGGCCATAAATAATAAATACACATGTACAAACAAGCGTCTACCATAAAAATGTAGTTAAAGTAAAGTTAGCAGGAACACATTAACGTGTTTAACCATGAGCATGGAGTGTTCACACACACTAGCGAGTTTTTCCTGCACGTATTCAGAGCTGAGGTGTGTTTTCTCAGAGATTTTGGTTGAAAGGCTTCACTTTGCTCAGTGTCTCTTATTAATGTTTCACCAATGTGCGGTATGTCCGACCAAACACTTTCCCTGAATTATGGCGGAGGACCCTCTCCACAGGTTATTGGGGATGCAATTACTCACTGTCAGATCTGAAGGTGTTTTTCTGCAAAACTCAAATCCACTGTAGGGTCATGAAAAAGATATTTCATTTGTGGAGTTACTGTTTAACTCTGCTTGAAAGTATAAAATGTCCTACAAGTTTTCTCTTTTTAGTTATACCTGTTGTTTGATATTCTGTCTATTAAGATCCAATTTCTGGTAAAGCTTTAAGACTATACATCCTTGATTCTTATATATCTCACAATGTTGTGTGTGCATTTGGTGAGGTTGGATAAAAAAAAAGTGTCTTCTGTGGTAAGAAATGTAATCATTTTCCAACATGAAAAAATACTATAGTAAATATTAGGTGACACTTTATTTTCATGGTCCGTTTGTTGAATTTAAGTTACATTGCAACTAATTCTCATTAGATTTTAAGTAGACTGTTAGGTTAGGGTGAGGGTTGGGGTTAGGGGTAGAGTTAGTGTAAGCTGACATGTACTTGCAAAGTTTCTTATAGTCAGTTAAATGTCTGTTGAATGTCAGCATCAACCGATAACAAGTAGACAGTCTACTAATACTCAAATGGACCATCAAGATAAAGTGTTACCAAATATTATAGTGTTTTTGAGCTATACTCTAGTATTGTACTGTGCATTTTACAGTATTTACAACACTTTGAATGCTGCAGCATATCGTAGTGTTAATTGAAGTGAACTGATAAAAAACTGTCATAAATACTGTAGTATATTTTAGGTTATACTACAGAAATCTGTAGTTTTTTTATAGGATAATATGTATAGTTGTAGAAACCAAGTACAGTATTGGGTAATTGGTGTATATCACTAAAGTTGTTGTATTACCACAGCAGGTATTACCACCACACATCAATTCAAGTACTTTACTATAGTATGGTTCAAAACCACTATAGTTATTTTAAATGACAACAGTATTTTTTTATGTGGGTTCTTCTTGTTACTTTTTTTTAAAGACATCTCCTTTAAGTGCTTCTTAATATTACTGTGAAAATCAGTATACCGTATGTCAGATTTAATTGACCCAGTTCACCTAAACCGCATATGTTTGGACTGTGGGGGAAACTGGGCATGCAAACTCCACACAGAAAGACCACTTGGCCCAGCCAGGACTCGATTCAGCAACCTTTATGCTATTATGCTGCTAACCACTCAGCCACCGTGCCGCCCCACTACAAAATCTGTACTGTGTGTAAACATTTATTTATGAATTTGCTTTATTTGCTAATTTATTATCTAAACGTACTATATTATTGATTATGCTTTATTCAATCTATCAGAAAATTGAGATAAAAAATGTACAGTGGCAGCTACTTTTCACAAGTCACTGAAAATACCGGTATTTGACGTGGGGACAGTGAAGAGTGGATGACAGACGAGTGAATAAAAGAGATAAAGAGAGCTTGAGTGTTAAATGGCACTCATGCCTTGTTGGGCCTCGTGACGAGCCTTTGTTAATGCCGGACAGCTGTGCTAAAATTGTGCCAGCCTGAGTCATCAAACGACAAATGTCTATGATCCATCTCTGTGTTTGTGTTGACACTAGTGTGTGTGTGCATGTAACACAGAAATAGGCAAAAATTTTCTCTAATTTTTGGTGTATTTTTGTATTGCAGAATGCAAGACGGGAGTTGGAATGACACACTCCCCCTCTCTCTGCTGATGAATGAGGCGTGTCCTCCAGTGGGCATGTCCTTGGAGGGGGGTGGGGGCGGGGTTTCTGGAGCATCTCTGGATGGTGAGGTTTACTTAGACTCAATGGCTGAGCTGGAGAGCGGGGACGGGGACTTTCCAGAACTTTCTGCTTTTCTGAGCCAGGACGAGATCAACCTCAGTCTGGATCTGGCTCGAGAGGCCATGAGCGATGCAGATGACCCAAATGACCCAGAACCCCCCATTCCCACAGAACATCTACCCCTTTACTCAGAAACCAAAGACAATGCTCTCTCAGATTCAGCATCTCACTCAGTTGATGCCACATCTGGTAAAGTCGCATTCAGTCAGAGCAAGCAAAACCAGCCCAGCGCTGCTTCTGAATCGTCTGAAAAGTTTGTCTGCCAAAAATCCATTGCACCAGTATATAAGCAGGACCGGCCCCGGCTGATTCACGGAGGTCTGGAGCTTAATGAACGAGCCGCATCAGCTACCGAGTTTTGCAGTCGAGCTGCTACTTTCATTGAGGAGCTCTCCTCCATCTTTAAAGGCTCTGCACGTGTGGATCCGCAAGTTGATGAAGACTCCTCTTCACCCGACAGTGGCTATTTGTCTCCAAAGAGTCATCGGCTGGCCATGCAGCAGGCTCAGCCACCTTCATCCTCCTCCTCTTCCTCTGAGCCCCAGCAGGAAAGCGTTCTACAGGGCCAGGCAGATGTTGGGTCAGGTGAGCTTCAGGGTGGAGGGGTTAGTCTGGATGGCCCCGTGGTTCCTCCACGCTTCACCCAGAAACTGAAGAGCCAGGAAGTGGCCGAGGGAAGCCCTATACGGCTGGAGTGCCGGGTGACTGGGAACCCTCTTCCTCTAGTCAGGTATGATATCCATGGTTTATGCTACTCGAGTGATGCTATCCCTCAGCAGTGGGGTGTCTTGTGTTGTGAACATACCTGTAAATGAATTTGTGGAATATCATTTATTGAAGCATTTATTGAAGCAAAGGGTTAATTCACCCCAAAATCAAAATTGCATTATTAATTTCTCATCCTCCTCTTGGTTGAAAATCCAAACCCCTCAGGGGATTGGAAATACATTATTTTGATAAATTAATAACATAACTTTCATTTTTTGGGTGAACAACAACTTTCTGTTTTTCACAGACGCTATAGTCTGCGTGGAAGCCAAAAAAAGTATTTGAAAATTGTGGGATAAAGACAAAGATACAAGACTTGCATTTGACATGCACTTGACGTCTTCTACTTGCTTCTTTCAAGATGCCTGTATCTTTCACAAAGATCTCACTTGTTTTAATTCACATATTAAACTATTCCTTTTCCTTATCACTAAAATAATTGTGGTACGAAGACCAGAAACCCTAAAACTGTTTGTAGAAAACACATCTGTTTCATGTGTCACAAAGCATACATAAAGAATCTTCTCTTACATAAAGAATCTTTGATTAAAAAAGTATCCATCAAATGTAGCCTTCAAAATACTGAAGTCTAAAAGGCGCTTTTGAAGTGGCCTGTTTTGTACACTTTGGTTTGGAATAAACTTCAATATGGCCGCCATGGTTGTTCTCACTCCTAAGTGCAATTTTGATAGTGCAATTGCAGTGTTTGGAATGCATTACACATTTGCTTGTCACAGTTCTATGATTTGTGTTAATTTCTCTGCAGTTTTTTGTGCTGTATAGTATTTCTGCTATTAGATTATTTTAAAAAAAACAAGTCGAGATGTGTTGAAGGTTTCAACATTAATCAAAAATCCACCTCGTAGCTCTGAGCAGTCCTGTCTTTAAAAGGCATATTTAAAATCAATTCTTCTATTGCGAAAAAAGAGTGTTGCTTCATTCTGCTCTGCTGAGCGGTTCAGTCATGATGGAAATGTGTAGGCTGACCCACAAGACTAATTTATGGTCATTTATTCTTTTAAAGCACAAAGTGTTTTCAGGATTCTTGCTTGCAGTTTAACAGTGTGTAATTTCAAAGTGTCTTGAAGTCATGTTGACATTGAATAACAGACTAGCTCTACTACAAGAATAAAAACACATAAGGTGTAGAAGAGAACTTCATTTGGAAAATCCATAAACTTAAGAAGGAGAGAATGAACAGTGTTGTTTACTGTATGAGTGAGATCAAATTTTGGGCTAGCAACACAGTTTGGCCATTGACATTTGCTATGGTGCTTCAAGAATTCAATATTTTTCCTGCCAGTACTGGAAAGTTAACAAACAAACATATGCTATTTTTAGCGATAGCGTTGCAGGGCTTGCTGGTGCGACGCCAAAGCCAAACTCAGTCCTCCTGCAAACAACTGACTCCTCAGCGTTAGGGAATCTCCATGCGATTAACTTACAGGAGAGTCTTTACGTAGAGTTTCTGTTCTTAATTTGTATAATTGCCGTGGTTGGCGTAGTTTCATTCACATGTTGAAAAGCTAAACTGACAATAGTACTACTTGTATAACCAAAGACTCTATTCTCTGTAAATAACCTCAGATACCATCTTAGATCAGATCAATAAATTTGTTCCTCTGTTTGGGTGTTACAAGTACTGAGATCCATCATTGCTGAGACCTAAACACAGAACAAAATCATATCATTAATTCATCAAGTGTTTACAGTATATATGTGTACAGATGCTTCAGAGATATTCTTGATGGTGCAACTGCCACTTGAGAGGGATGTTGTGTGGTCAAAGTGTCCAATGAGATGCTATGTGGAAATTAGTGGTGGCAAACATATCCCAGAATGTGTGTGTGTATGTCTGTGTGTGTGTGTGTGTGTGTGTGTGTGTGTGTGTGGGGTCCCATTGCCTACCTTAAGAATCATGTTGGTGCAGCTGCTGTTGGAGTGTGGATGTTTACTTGAATGTTGACTCTTTCTGTCCTGTTGTTGTAGATCTCAGTGTGTCTTGCAAAGCAGAGATGAGGTTTGTGAACTCCAGCTTGTTACTTTCCAGCTCTATTGTTGATCTGCAAGCCCTGTCCTCCTCATTAAAATTAAAACTGTAACTCAACTCCTTCCCTGAGTGGTTTTAAAAGGTCAATTTCCTTAGAGCTACAATCCGCTCCACTGATAAGACTTAGGAAATATTCTTAGAGCAAGCAGTCGCTATCAGTCAGATGGTTTCTCGAGGTCTGTTGGTGTTACTGGCATGTAAAGCGGTTAATGTTGTGTTTCCAATGCTAGTGGGTAATCTCAGTATTGGAAATTAACGGACACAAGCCTTGTGGAGAGAGAGCAGCAGCTGATTGGTATTTATATGAACATATTTATGTTAGGATGTTTACGTATACAAACTAGGGATGCACAATATACCATTTCAGTATCGATATTGCAATGTAAAATCTACAGAAGTCAGCAGGATGTCAATCAATTTCAAGTTAAACCATCTGGGCACAAGAAATGATCAAATTTGCTGCCTTTACAAGGATTAATTGTGCTTATTTATACAATGAAGACTCTAGAGAGTGTTAATTATTGAATTTCTGTACCTCAGACTCCCGTTTATTTAATGTTTTATCTTTCTTTACTCTTTATTGTTATCTCCTGTGATTTAATATATTTTATTTCGGATATATATAT
>CAIGQQ010026964.1:19511637-19532256 GCA_903798035.1 Danio albolineatus | reverse complement strand
ATGCAAATCAATTCAATGTCTTTTTTTTCTCTTCCTTTATGCTCAACAGAACACTCCAAAAATTTGATTCTGCTGTTTGTTCAAAGTACGGTCACACTTTATTTTCATGGTCCGTTTGCTTAATTTAAGTTACATTGCAACTAATTCTCATTAGATTATAAGTAAACTGTTAGGTTGGGGTTAGGGGTAAGGTTAGTCTAACTTGACGTGTACTTGCAAAGTTTCTTATAGTCAGTTGAATGTGTTTATCAACAGATATTAAGAAGACAGTCTACTAATGCTCAAATGGACCATTGAAATAAAGTGTCACCCAAATTACTTATTTAAAATGAGCTCAGACAACATAATTCTTGAGATTTTTTTGGGACAACTTAATAGATTTAGGTTCAGCCCACTTAAATTTGTTAAGTTGACTTAATCAATTTGTGTCGGAACAACATTAATGAATAATGTGTAACCCTGAATTTTTTACAGTAAAGAATTAAACTCATTAAAATTTTGGGGTAAACTATGCATTTAACTCTTAAAATATTTTTAAAAATGTGAGGTTTCATGCTGTGTTTAATGTAGTGTGAGCACATAAACACCCAGCACATGCTGTTTTCCACCCCAGCAACAGGAGGTTTAGCATTGAGCTTTAGAGGGGCAACAGTGAAAGGGGATTTCTGCCCACATGGGATTGCATAATGAAAGGGAACAGAGACACACTTGGACTGCATGGATGTGGTGGTTGCACACTGGAAATGCAAAGCCTCATCCTTCTCCGTCTGCCACTGCAACCGGGCCTCGTCCCGTCAATATAAATAGTCCTTCAGCCGGCATGGAGGAGCCAGGCTCAGGAATGCTATCCATGCCATGACTTGACACTTTCCACACGGATTTACTTTCTCCACCTTTCTGCACCTTCTTAGGAAATATGTAGATGTGTGGACAGAGAGAGAGAGGGAGAGCAAAGAGAATTGCTCTAGAGAGAGATACAATATGTGACCTGTTGCTGTTTATTGGAGATGGACTGGTGGTGGGATTCTCAGCCTCTAGATGGGAGTGTTGCATCTCAGGTTTGAGTCAGAGCAGTATATTTTACAGAAAGCTGCACCTCAGAGGAGAGAGACGAGGTATTTATACTGTAGTGATTACATGCAGGTGTTACGTTTCCCTGTGTTATATTTATTGAGACATGCTTCTCGTAGTTTGCATGGACAGGCCAAAGGTAAATCAGTAGCTTGATGTTTCTACAGTCGAAACATAAAAGAGAAGAAATAGGTTTGAAAATGTCAGCTAACATGCAATAAATGTAAACAAGAAGTAACAAATGTCAATAATTTTGTTATTTTGTTTTGTAAGTTTAGCTTATCATAGTTTAGTTTCAGTACGTTTAGTTTAGCATTTTTGTTGTTGTTCTGAAATTGTTCAGTTTTTGAAAAAAAAAAAACATTTATTGACAAAAATCTTTCAGTATTTTTGTATCGTTTTCCAGTAATAACATTTAAAGAGCTTTAAAACAAATATCTTTTTTTTTTGTCCTTGAAACTTATTTTATTATAGGGAACTTACACTACCAGTTAAAAGTTTGGGGTCAGTTTTTTTTTTTATTTTATTTTTTTTAAGAAAATTAATCTGGTAATCAAGGCGACATTTATTAAATGTAAAAAAAATGTTAAATTGTAAAATATTTATAAAAAAATTTAATAACTGTTTTCTTATTGAATGTAGTTCAAATTAAATTATTACTCCGGTCATTATTGGTTTTATTACTATTAAAATTAATAATAATTATATAAATAATAATAATATCAGTAATATTTATTATTAGTGTGATTTCTGAAGGCATGTGTGACTCTGAAGACTGGAGTAATGAAGCTGAAAATTCATCTTTAAAATCCCTGGACTTAAATTAAATGAGATTTTATAGTGCAATAACATTTCACAGTTCTACAATTTGTACTGTATTTTCGATTAAATAAATGCAGCCTTGGTGAGCAGGATGAGCTCATTTTAAAACTTTTCAAAATCCTGCTGACCACAAACTTTTGACCGGTGGTGTATATTATAATACATGCCAAAAATCTGTTTCTTTATCACGACTCTGCAACAAAATTGAGCAGTGATTAACAATATTTTTACTGTCAATTAGTAGTTGAAAAAACTATTTAGCGTCTTAATTTTATCATGTTGACCTCAGTGACGATTGTGCAAAACTTTAAATTGTGACAGAGTAAAAAGCGTGTCTCTAGTTTCCATGATCCTAAATAAAAGAATTCCAAAATATCCATTGCAGCTAATGTAGGAATCAGACAGATGCATATTGTTAATTTGAAGGACATGGGACAAAGAATCAGTCTAAATGTATTCAAACAGCATAACTGTAGATTGTCTAACACAAACCAGTTCAATAAATAAAAGGTTTAGTAAAGAAAAAGATTCCAGTGTTGAAGTGTTCATAAAAGTTCTGTAATTATTCTGAGTTTATTATTTAGTTATATTGCTGTACGGACATCAAATTTTCAATGATTGTCTTGGGATTTCTGGCACACCGTCATGGGTGTGAGGACTTTCTCACGCACCCTTTTGAAATCAAATCTTGTGTGACGAAAGAGCGCCAGTTTTCTTTTGCGTCTACTGAACTTGTAAATGACATCATCATGTGTCAAGCTTCAGTCTGAGTACATCAGAGTAGACTGACATCATGTGGAGTCAGTGATGTAATGTGTCTTTATTTAAGTGGTTTACATTAAACACTCATCTTGTCATGATCCTCATCCTTTGCATTGTGTTTTTGGACTCTTGTTGTGTGTGTGTGTGTGTGTGTGTTTTACTCTTTTTGGGCTCTGGGTGTGCTCTGTACCACGCCTATTTGGTCTCTATGGTTACCCCTATCAGTTGTCCCTATTACAAATTGTTTCCACCAGCTTGTTATCTTGTAAGCCCTTGTATATTTAAAGCTCTTTGTTTTAGTTTATTGGTTTTTGCTTGTAGATTTGTTCCCTGTAGTATACTTCCATTCTCATATGCACTGGTTTTAGGTCTGGACTGTGTTTATTTGTGTTTGTGGTTCTTGTCTGGATTTCTGAACTATTTAAGCTGCGTTTAGATCCTTCTCTCTGCTCACTTTGGTTGCACCTCTGTAACAGCAACATTTGCACTGGATTACATCCGGAAGGATTCATCCCTATGCCCTAATCCCTTCGGAGGGTCCCTCTGAAATCATTAGAGTATAGGAATAAACCCTTCTGAATCAAATCCGTGGTGTACCACCAAACTATTTCCTTGCACAAAGGATCATAGCCTTAAGTGTCTATTAGTTGTATCCTTCAAAATCATTCATTCCAAATGGCCCTTTGAAAAGGACAGATTTGAGCACTTCCATTTGGAAAGACACTTTACTGGTGATTGTTTTTTCTCCTTTTAAAGGGCCATACAGTTTGCAATAGAATGAAAGATATACCCTATGATTTTTTGTGTGAATAATGGGAGCAGGGGCGCCACTAGCAATTTTGGGCCCCATGAAAAAATATGAGGATGGGCCCCTACTACCAAGCCAGCTATGCAAACTCTTTGTCTGCAATGTAGTTATACTGACCTACTGACATATGCATTTTATTATTGATTTTGTCTACTACTTATCAGTATTTAGTAAGAGAACGGCCATGACTGTAGCTAGCAGATGATTTATTGTTCAAATGTAAATGTAGTACAAAAAAAGGAACAATAATCAAATATTCACTGGAAATTTTACATTTCTAAACACACAAAATGTATGTATGTTAAATGTGTAACTATTTAAATAACTGTACTGCAGTATTGTCCCATACAATGTGCAATACACTGGAACAGTGACAGTGACAGACATGAGGGGCAGATATAAGCCGTATTTTTATTTTTTATTTCTAATAAATTGTTTTACTTGTAATTTAGAGATACATTCATAATTTATATTACATTATAGTACTGTTATTAATTATAAAGCAGATCTCTGTTGGCCCCTAGAGTGCATGGGCCCTTAGAATCGTTCTAACTTTCCCCCCCCTTAGCTGCGGCCCTGAATGGGAGTAACTTTCATTAAACTATAATCAATCAGTAAAGTGTTGCAATAACCTGGGTACAATGAGGTGTCATTATTCCCGCAGTTCATTTATCAGTAAAGTCAAGTTATTAGAATTAACAAATTACTTTGAGTAGACCAAGAATAAGCCCAAAAACTTGAAACAAGCTTTTTCCTTCGGCTACTACAGATTAAGAAAAGAGAAAAATGATCTAAAGGAACAAAACACAATGATTTCAAAAGAGCTTTGTGCTTGTGACGCTAATTTTGCTTTAAAGTCTGTGCGAAATCAAAATTTACAAAGTACAAAGTAAAGTTTGTTAAGATTTAATCAAAGTCTGTCCGTTTGCTTTCATGTTTGGAGTAGCAGTCCTATGTTAACGTCAGCTTGACGGCTTCAGCCACAATATTCTTAAGCACGCCCATCTTACTGTTAGTTTGCTGAGGGACTGATGTGCGAAAGAAAACTTCATGTCCTATTGAATATTTAGTTTCAGTTGGAAGTACATCAACATACTGAAACTACTTTAAAATACCAAGCAACATTATTTTCATGATGGATGAAAATAAAACACAAAAACCAAAAAAACTCAGTTAGGGTTTGGATTAATATTGATTTATGTTGGATGTAAGTTTCCTATATCAGAAATGCAGCTTATAATTTAAAACATGTATTCACCTTCAGAAAAAGTTGGAAACAGTACAATAAAAACTTAATTGGACAATTTCCTTCAGAAAACACTTGATTGTTCCTCTGTTAATCCGGAGTTTAAGTGGAATCAACCTTCATAGGAAGTCATTTTGGTTAGCTGCTCGCTCCACTTGTCTTTTAGTGATCCATCCTGACCTCGGGATAGTGACCGTATGACTTCATCTCTGGTGTAGAGGAGCCATTGATTTAAACCATTAGTCTCAATCAGCTGCATGTGTGGAGAGGCAAGGCGTTGGATAAACATTGGGTTTGGCAGAGAGGTAAATAGTGGCCAGGCTGATCGAGGTGCCTCTATAGATTTATGCTTTAATATGGCAAGCAGTCTTAACATTTAATCTTACATAAACATCAAAACATACTTGTATCTATTTTCATACTACTGCTGTATGTTGGTCACAATTTGTTTTGATGGTCCGTTTGTTGAATTTAAGTTACATTGCAACTAATTCTCATTAGATTAAGTAGACTGCTAGGTTGGGGTTAGCGGTAGGGTTAATGTAAGTTGACATGTACTTGCAAAGTGTCTTATAGTCAGTTAAATGTCTGTTGAATGTCAGTATTAACAGATATTAAGTAGACAGCCTAATACTCAAATGGACCATCAAAATAAAGTGTTACCAATATGTTTTGTACAAGGCCACAATATTTACATTATATAATGTGTTTTCACGTACATCACGATTAGATCTTGTCAGATACCCATATACAAGGCCATTATGAGATACTTGCATGTAAATAATAGCACGGACTATAATCTACTGCTGAAGATTGTTCTGCTTATTTGTGCTGCATAAAACAATTAAAAACACACTTAAGCTGCTAAATCATTCAGAGAATGACTTATAAGTAGTAAAAGATTAAATATAAAAACTAAATAAATTGAATGGGCTGTCCTCTGCTTAATTTGTTAAAACTTTGAACAGTCTTTAACCCTCTAAATGTTTTTTTCTGCTGTAGTCTGACTAATTATTACAGGACAGTGACAGTAATTGATTATTTTAAACAAGTATGCAAGTTTCATTCGTTTCTATAAATGTTTACATTCATTGTTTACGTTTTGCTCTCCACAATGGCCAACTGATGATGCATCATCAAAAAAACTCTATTACTCATTCTTATACCAGTGAATTTTTATTAGATGTAAATACTTTTTTTTTCAAATTGCTGATAGTATTTTAACTAAACTCTACATTATTCATTTAGACCATTCATCAAATAAGATGAGTGAAAATAGCAGGTGTGACTAGTAAGATATACATTTTTACTAATAATAATTAGCAATCAGTCCTTAAATTATTAATAGCTAATAAACAACAAGTAAATATGTAGATGAACTAAATCAAAATAAATTAAATAATAATAAATGCATAATAGTAATTAAGGTATAAAATAGTAAGTAAGTAAGTAAGTAAGGTTTATTTATATAGCAGCTTTCCCAGACATTGAGTCACACTAGTTTAAGTAATGAACTCTTGTCTAATAACTAGGGCCAGACGGAATCTGCGGACATTTTTTGCTATTTCTGCGGAGTATTTTATTAAAAATCTGCGGATTTATGCGGAATGATTTTGGGAGTATCATAACAAAAAACTTAATATATTAAGTAAAAAGTAATACCTTTTTAACTTTTATTTAATGTTTACAATGCAAATCCAATTAGATCAATCAATGATGGGCTAAAAAAAATCTGCGTAAATCTGCGGAATTCTGTGCGGAAATCTGCGGAATTCTGCGCGCGCAGATTCCGTGTGGCCCTACTAATAACTACTATGTTTAAAAAAGGTAATAGTAGCTGCAGAATAACCACTAGGAACCAATGAATTAGTGCTAGTATTATGAGTACTGAACTATACTATGAATGAGTAAGTAGTAAAATGAGTACTAGTAACATGAAAATGGATATAGATTAAATATTAAAATGGCTTGCCATATGAAAGAATGAAATCCAGAGAGCTCTCAGAGTGCAGCATATGTAGCTGTTTATGTGTGTGTGAGTGTGTGTGTGTGTGTGTGTGTGTTGGTGAGACTCTGTATAGGTGTTATGAAGCATTTATCTTCCCACGCAGACATTTGGGTGATTCCTACCTTTGTTTGTGTGGATGTCCTCCGCAGAACTTCACATCTGTTCCTCAGTATTGTCTTTAGGGCAGTCCAATGATTTGAGATGTTGCACAATCACTTCGGTATTTATCGCCATATTAAGAATTCTTCATTTTCAGCCCATTCTTCATTTTACTCATTTAATTGGTCACAATGTGCTGCTGGGAAGATTACTCATCACGGGTGGACATATAGGCTCACGTTAATGTGAGATGACTTTTATAGATGCTGCAAAAATTCTGGAGTTATTCTTAGTAGTAGTAGTTTGAAGTAAATTATCAAAAACAAGCTAAGTCTTTCTTAATATAATCAAATGCATCTTCATAATGTAGCCTGGTTTGTTATACTTTACTGGTAATTTATAGTGTGTCAATGAGGTATGATTTTGTATTAAGTTAGGCCCAAAATCTGGCTTAAGTCTGTGTAAAAAAAAATCAAAGATCCTATGCTTATAACTGGTCTAAAGATGTAAAATCTTTCATAAATTTCCAGAACATCAAATACACTTAATAAACACAAATACACTTCATTAAACACACACATAGACATCACCTATATAGCTGCAGGTTATGGTTATATGTAATTATATAAACATAGTTAACTAGTTAATTGGTTAAAGTTATTAGTAACTAATTAAGTTATGGTAACTAATAACCTTAACTTTTTTGATTTTGATTGTAATGCAATAATGTGCACCTTTTTAAAATCCAACCCAGGCTCATTCTAATTACGTACCTCTATATACGTACATATCTGGAAACAGCGAAATACATCCCAGGGTTTACTTTTTTTTTTTGCAGTTTTTATTTCTGCAAATCCACCAGAGGCCGCTGTGCATGCTTTTTCAGATTTCAAATTTCTCTCTCGAGTGCCATTCGCTCCTTTTCATCTCACGTAAATCCACCAGAGGCCGCTATTGACTGTCTGACTTACTGACTGACCGACCGATCCCCCCCACCTTCCTCCTTCCCTAAACCCAACCAATAGTGTTTTAAAAAGCACTGATTGACCCGCCCACCCATGTCCCTAAATCCAACCAGAGAGTTTTTAAAAGCAATCCAGAAAAAGAAAGCCTTCGAGGAAGCCTGATTTTTACCACGTTTTACCACATTTTTACCCTGTTATTTACCTGTTAATTATTAAATATTTTTTTTAGCTTTAGTCTTACCTGCTTTCTGGAACTGTTCTTCACTGAACCTAAACCTCGTCATCGTGGTCAAATATGCTCTGCATCTCAGGTCCGCCGACATATGTGTCGAGCTACTGGACAAACTAGTAACAATTAAAAAAGCCGTCCATACAGAGGTAAGCGGTCAGCCTTTAAGCGAGAAAAGGAATGGCATCATACCACCCTGTAGCGTTCGTTTTAAAGACAAAATGCAGCTACGGATTCTGGCTACATAATTCGTGATCTCCAGAAATGTATATAGGGCTACGTTTTCAGAATGAGCCTATATTGCATAAATCTGCTTTTTAATATTGTTATTATTGCAATTATTATTGTGAAAAACGCTATACAAGTAAACTTGAATTAAATTGAATGGAATAAAATTAATCAAACTAAAAAACTTGTTGACATTCAGGAACCTCTTTAATTGGTGAATACATTTAACCCTGTAAAGCCGAACGTATAATATTTGATACACAAGTTTTTAAGACCTATGTAATATTCGCCTGATCAATTCTTTGTTTAATAATCTGTTGTATATGATTTGATATACAACTGGTAAATCAGGTAACAGGTAAAAACAAAGAGGAAACGGCCTGAAATGTCAAAAAGTTATGAGCAAAATTGTTTTCTTGTAATTAAAATGAACAATGTTGTGATCAACATGTTGCACAGGCACCTGAGGTATTAACTGTGAGGCAAAGTAAATATCATGAAAAAATGTATATGGCAATTTTTGGGGGGAATTTTGCAAGATGGTTTAAAAAACAAAGTAGAATTTTTGGCCTATGGTCTTATAGGGTTATAATCATAATTATTAGCCCCCCTTTGATTTTTTTTTCTTTTTTAAATATTTCCCAAATTATGTTTAACAGAGCAATGAAATTTTTTTCACAATATGTCTGATAATATTTTTTTCTTTTCTGGAGAAAGTCTTATTTGTTTTATTTTGGCTAGAATAAAAGCAGTTTTTAAATTTTTTAAACAATATTATCACCCCCTTTAAGCTATATATTTTTTCAATAGTCTACAGAACAAACTGTCGTTATAAAATAACTTGCCTAATGACCCTCTCCTGCCTAATTAACCTAATTAACCTTTACATGTCACTTTAAGCTGTATAGAAGCGTCTTGAAAAATATCTAGTATAATATTATTTGCTGTCATCATGTCAAAGAAAAAAGAAATCAGTTATCAGAAATGAGTTATTAAAATGTTATAATGTTTAGAAATGTGCTGAAAAAATCTTCTCTCAATTAAACAGAAATTGGGGGAAAAAATAAACAGGGGGCTAATAATTCAGGGGGGTTAAAAATAGTCTTATTTGGTCCTGGTGGGTCAAACTCGTAATCTCGTGAATTCTAATATTATTTTTACATCATAAGGATATGACACAAATGTCTGTGCTTTCTTTTACGTGCAAAAAAGTGACCACTTGTCTTTGAGCATATGAGTGTGTGTACATTATGTAGTTTGCACCTTGACTTTTAAAAGAGCGTTTTGAAAGACAGTTTTGTAAAAGGACCAAGACAGGAAATAACAAACACCATTAGGCTCACACGAACACATATACACAGAGAAGTGGACATTGTTCTCATTATAATAAAAGTAATTGGAAACAAAGTGTTGTGGAAGTTATTTTCACCCATGGGAGCAGCTTCAGAATGAGTGTGTGAGTATGTGTGCGTATTCATTACTGCTTTGGTTAATGGCTCTTTCGCATTTTAGCACTTGTTCCCCTTGGGCATGTTCTTTGATGAGGTTGCCAGGTCTTAGCAGGAGATCCTCCCTCGCACTTCCAAAAAATGCCCCTTGCAGTCGATCTCAATAACAAGCTTGTGTTTCTGTGCCAGCATTTCCTTTTTCAGACTATCCTTGTGTGGATGAGAGAAAGATTATGAATGAATATGAAGGTCTACAACTCTTTGTGTGTTTTGACTATTCATTTACATAACAACATGGGTCTGGAAACTAGTAAACTTAGAATCTTTTTGCTTTTCGCTGTTATATGCTTATAGTAGAAGTTGTCTTTTAGCACTGAAAGTTTGGATTGTTTGTTGTCAGTAAGATTTCTTCATGTTTATTAAAGTATTTTAAAGAGTTTAACAAGGATATATAAGACAAATATTTTTTCCAATTTAATTTAGTTTAGTTTAGTTTAGTTTAGTTTAGTTTAGTTTAGTTTAGTTTAGTTTAGTTTAGTTTAGTTTAGTTTAGTTTAGTTTAGTTTCATTTCATTTCATTTCATTTTATTTCTGTTCTGTTCTGTTCTATTCTAGCTTATTTTATTTTATTTTATTTTATTTTATTTTATTTTATTTTATTTTATTTTATTTTATTTTATTTTATTTTATTTTATTTTTTTATTTTTTATTTTTTATTTTTTTTTATTTTTTTTTATTTTTTTTTCATTCATTCATTTTCTTGTCAGCTTAGTCCCTTTAATAATCCGGGGATGCCACAGCGGAATGAACCAGCATTTGTTTTACGCAGCGGATGCCCTTCCAGCCACAACCCATCATTGGGAAACATTCACACATTCTCATTCACACTCATACACTACGGACAATTTAGCTTACCCAATTCACCTGTACCGCATGTATTTGGACTTGTGGGGGAAACCGGAGCACCCGGAGGAAACCCACGCAAACACGGGGAGAACATGCAAACTCCACACAGAAATGCCAACTGACCCAGTGGAGGCTCGAACCAGCGACCTTCTTGCTGTGAGGCGACAGCACTACCTACTGCTCCACCGTATTTTATTTTATTTTATTTTAATTTATTTTGTAATATATTTATTTATTTATTTATTTATTTATTGATTGATTGATTGATTTTTAATGCAATTGAATTTAATTGAATTTTATTATTATTATTATTATTATTATTTATTTTTTTTATTAAATTTAATTTTATTTTATTCATTCATTAATTTTCTTGTCGGCTTAGTCCCTTTAATAATCTGGGGTTGCCACAGCGGAATGAACTGCCAACTTATCCAGCATTTGTTTTACGCAGCGGATGCCCATCCAGCCACGACCCATCACTGGGAAACATCCACACATTCTCATTCACACTCATACACTATGGACAATTTAGCCTACCCAATTCACCTACTGCATGTCTTTGGACTTGTGGGGGAAACTGGAGCACCCGGAGGAAACCCACGCGAAAACGGGGAGATCAAGCAAATTTTACACAGAAATGCCACCTGACCCAGCCGAGGCTCGAACCAGTGACCTTCTTGCTGTGAGGCGACAGCACTACCTACTGCGCCACCGTATTTTCTTTTCTTTTCTTTTCTTTTATTCATTTGTAGTTTGGCTTGAGGGGAATATGTATTTTTTTTTTATCTATATCCAATGTATATGTCAAGGTCAAAATAATTATTAGCCATCTTTAAAAAGTTTTGTTTCTTCTGCTTGTTTTCTACTTGCTGTTTTAAGATGTTTATGGCAAATCTGAATTTTCAGCATTGCTCCAGAATTGATTATTCAGAAATCCTTCTCTTTCTTCATGCTGATTTGATGGTTAAGTAGTACTTCTTTCTAATATCAATGCTAAAACAGTTGTGCATGCATATTTGTTTTGTTTGTTTAAACTATGCTAATATTTTTTTTTATGAGTATAGAAAAAATGCTATCACTTTTGATAAATCTATTGCATCTTTGCTGAATACAAGTATAAATTTCTTTAAAACAAATCCCAAATTTTAGAAGAATACTGGTTATAAACCATGGTGCTCTCTATTGTTTCCTCAATGCTAATGGGATGGAACAGCATAGCGATGCATTATTGGTTTGTTTGTTTATACAAAATGTCCAGACGTAGTCAGCCACAGTTGGAAATTTCCTGAAAAGGAAGCACATCAGAGCATACCTGAGGTGAAGAAACAATGATGCGTGCTCTGTTATACACGGAGCGAGAGACACTCACACAAGCTTATAGAGAGGCAGGCGAGGAACGAGACCAGCAGCACAAGAGTTGTATAAGGATGTTTTTTTCACTGTGCCAACATTCTTGGAATGAACCACAAGAGGACTTGTCATGCAAATAGAGCATTTTCTGACTAAAGCTGGAATTTAAGAGGGGCCGAAAATGAGTGAAGGGAGGAGAGAGATGGAGAAGCCTGGATATGTAGGGAAGAAGATTGCTTGGGAAAGAAGGCTGAGGGCGAGGAATTCATGCTCGGAAACATTTTGGTTGGCAGTTTGAAGAACCACAAGTGTGTCACTGTGCTAAACTGAACAAACATGAAGGCTTTGCTTTGGCCCTAACAGACCAACATGCTAAAACACACACTCATTGTTGCCGAATGCTGTGAGGTCATACAGGCATCAACGAAGAGTGATTATTATTATTAATGATTTTACAGACGATTTAGGTTGAAATATTTGCTTTATGTGGAAAATTCATGAAAGTATGTTTCTACAAAAATAGGAATCCGAGTAACTGTTTTCAACATTATTTATAATAAAATGATTAACATCAAATCAGAATATGAGTAATGATGCTGTAAATTTAGCTTACATTTTAAAACAAATAATCTGTCAAAGTTGACACAATGCTAACTATGTAACAAAGTCTATAGCACTTCATAGTAAATATAGTATTTCTGAACCATACTATAATAAAAGACTGTTGTGTGCATCTGTTGTGGTTATTTATTTGCAGTGGTAACACAACAACTATGGTAATATACTGTAAACAAATTACCCAAGTTTTCGACAACTATAAAATCATTCTACAATACAACACGATTTACTGTAGTAAAAACTAATGTACACTACAGGATCTATTACAGTTTATTAGTTCACTGTAGTTAATACTTCAGTATGTAAAGAGTTGGAAATACTATAATATACAGTAGTAGAATACATTTTACTCTACTATTGTTCAAAAATACTATGGTATTTACTGTAAAACTGTAAAATTTTATTTTTCCTTTGTGTGTATACCTCTACTAGCAATATCGCTATTATGTATTCATATTCTTATGTGTGAAATGACCACCTCTACCCTTAAATAGGGCATATATAAATAGGGCACTCTATATGATTGGACAAAAATTTGTAATGTATTTTTTCAATCTACTAAAACATGTTTGTGCCCATGGTGTAGTGGTTAGAGCGTCAGCACATGCACTCTGGTGCTCACAATGACCCAAGTTTGATTTCTACCTCGAGGTCCTATGCCAATCCTTCCCCTTTTTGCTCCCCACGCTTTCCTGTCAAAACTCTCTACATGTAATAAAAGTAGGGTAATAATAATAATAATTAAAAAAAAACACTAAAAGCTACTTAATACATTTTCAGCATCAAAAGTTGCAAAGATCAAGATAACCATAATGCAACTCACATAAACACCAATGAATCACAGAATCACAGAACTTAATTAACAGATTATTTGCAGTGTAGTAAACAAATAAATACTCAAAAAGTATTCAAAGCATCGCATTCGTGCTGTTTGATCTCTGGGAAAGGTTTTCATGTTTCATACCTGCTTTTGTTTGGTTAGCGGTAGCTTATAATTATGATATCATCTCATAAAACAGCGGTGATGATATGTTTAAAACCTGGATCAGAGATGAATCGACAAAGAGAAATCCTCTCTTTAGAGCCTTTAGGTGCTGACCTCTGACCCCGTATCTTCATGTCTTACAGTATGTACTTTAATCTGATCTATTGTGAGCTCTGGACTTTCAGTGCTGAGTCTAAACATGTCTGCATAATAGAAATGCTGACTTGAATTCTTCCCTGAATCTCAACTCATTATAACTTAACAGTGACTTTTTGAACTTTTTGGGCTATTTAAAGTGATAGTTCACCCAAAAATCCTGTTATAATTCACTTACAGTACCTCCACTTGTTTCAAACCAGGTGTTAAAACATAAATAACAAATATAAGAAAAGGAAAATTCTAATTTAAATAGTAAAATAGTTTAACTTAATAAAACTATTATAGTTTTTCTAAAAGTTTCAATTAAATATATTTATTTCTATATGTATTTCTGACCTTTACTGTTGGGTCTGCAGTGGTTCTGTGTTATAATTTTGTGTTAATGTTTTCCTTGCACGTAAATCTTTACTTAAATCATACTTTATTTCTTTTGTTTTCACCCACTTGATATCTCAAATCTCTACATTCTACAAGTCTGTCAGCCGATGCAATCCCAGCCTCATCATTTTTAAACTGAACGTTAAGCTGTCTTTTGTGTATGGTGATCTTTACCCTGCTATTTATACCCCATTCTGCACGCAACAGGTACTGACTGAAGTTCAGCATTGAGAGATTAGCATTACTGTATGACGGAGCCCTTAGCAACGGTGCTCCACTGAGCTGCTGTTGTGTTTTGTTTATGCCAAGATGACAGTGCAGTGAACAGCAGCCACCTGCGAAACAATAAAGAGAAAAACAAACACTTGATTACAGAGAAATGCAAACACAAACACATATCGTAAGAGAGATCATTTGAGAAGACAGCTATAAACATATGCACTGCGGTTATACTGACTTAATTCTGAATATACTGATTAATGGCTATGGACGACTATTAAAATGTTGCTGCTAAGCCTAAATTGATATATTCTGTGTGTATTTTCAGTCTATATTTTCATTTAGGCCTGTCACAATAATCACTATATCGACTTATCGCACAACACACGGACATGACCTCAATATTTTTTTGGGGATGCAATATATGTTTACCAATACTGAAAAAAAAAAAAACACAATTCTAGCCACATTGTAGCTGATTGCGCAGCCTCACTATCTATATTAGAGGAAGTGTCAGTATGGTTAAAAAAACCTATAAATTACTATAGTATATTTTCATGGGTGCCTAACAAATGAAATTAAATCTGTTACTTTTTCTAGTTCTTTATACCTTGCACTTTTTTGTTAACACTTATTGTTATTATTTATTTGTTTGGGGTATATGTTTTTACATTTTGATTTCAATGCGTAATTATTAAATTGTTAATATTAAATTAAATATTCTTAAGAATAAAACAATAAAGTGTTTTTTGGAAGAGTGTACTTGCGTTATGATGCTATTATATTGTCAAAATGGTCTTAAAATCACAATAAAAACAATAAATAAATCAATAAACCTTTTATCATACCACAAAAATAGACATCATGACAGCCCTGTTTTGATCACATCCTTATCTTAAGGTATATAAATGCAACAATATGCATATATATATTTAGTATTTCTTGCTATAGATTTCTGGAGAAAGTCTTTTTTGTTTGGCCAGGATAAAAAATATCAAATAATAAAATTCAATTCATTCAATATAAAGAAATAATTATTATTATATTGTTTTTTTTAATTACTACAGTACAAAACATTGTTGTCCTTGCCTTATTAACCCAATTTGTCAAAATTAAATTAAATTAAATTAAATTAAATTAAATTTAATTAAATTAAATTAAATTAAATTAAATTAAATTAAATTAAATTAAATTAAATTAAATTAAATTAAATTAAATTAAATTAAATTAAATTAAATCAAATTAAATTAAATTATCCTTATTAAGCTTTTAATTTGTACTTTAAGTTGGATACTTTCTTGAAAATCTATTGAAATCTGTTTTGTTTTTCAAAACAGCTAGTAAAATATTATGTACTGTCATCATGGGAAGTTAAAAGAAATTAATTACAGTTGAAATCAGAATTATTAAACCACCTTAGATTTTTTTTTCTTTTTTAAATATTTCTCAAATAATGTTTAACAGGGCAAGAAAACTTTCACAGTATGTGTGATAATATTTTTTCTTCCGGAGAAAGTCTTGTTTTGACTAGAATAAAAGCATTTTAAAAAAATTTAGGGTCAAAATTATTAGCCCCCTTATTCTTTTTTAATAGTCGACAGAACAAACCATCGTTATGCAATAACTTTCTTGATTACCCAAACCTTCCTAGTTAACCTAGTTAAGCCTTTAAATGTCACTTTAAGCTGTATAGAAGTGTCTTGAAAAATATCTAGTAAAATATTATTTGCTGTCATCATGGCAAAGATAAAAGAAATCATTATTATCATTATTATTATTATTATTATTCAACTTATCTCAATTTATACTTCAACTTCACTTATTCAAAATTGAATAGATGCAACAGTGTATAAATATCTATTGCTGCATTTATTAAATTTTGAATGATAATATATTCTCATAGTTTTATTTATATTATCTTTATTTGTGTAATATGTTATTCAAATAATAAGTATTTGATAATAACTTTGATTTTCTACATTAAATTGTTCCTATAATAGATTTAGATTCTTACTAATAAATATGAATATTTGTTTCCTTTTATATTTATAATGTTTCTACAATATACTTACAGTATATGCACTGCATATTCTGACCAATATGTATATTTTCTTTTACTGTTTATGTTTTATCATCAGACTATATGTTCTCAATTATATGCTTATTTTTGTTTATACGCAATGAATGTTTTACAGAAATATCTTAGAACATGCTTATATAGCAGTTTCGCTTTCATAATATTATTTTAATAATGCCAATTATTGCAGTAAGTGCTCATTAACTAATCATAAATTGCACATTTCTCTTTCCTTCCTCTTGTGCAGTGAGAACAATCTGTTGATAAGTAGAGCAATTAAAGCCTGACAGGCATAGTCAGCAGACTGTGTGCAGAACAGATAAGAGTAAATACTGGAGTCCTGAAGCCAGAAAACTGCATTACAACATAGAGAGCGGAGGAGGATGATGACAGCCATGATGTCATTTGGACAGCAATGATAAAACAGGAATATGAGCAATATCCAAGAATGAGGTGAAGACATGAGGAAAAGTCATAGATCACGATAACAAGACCAAAAATAAGCTTCCACATTCATATAGAGTAAAACAGCTGTATGGCAAGCCATTAAAACTTTAATATGCTTTAGCATCTATTTTAATGCCATTTTCACTTCCATTAAGTAATTCTTATTCATTAGCTTTACTGGTACTTATTCTGGGCACTATTTATTACATAATGGTTCTTCTTTACTATTGATTGGTAACTGTTAAAGTACTTGGTCACTAAATAATATAGTACTTCTTCGTTTGATACTAAATTCCAGGAAATGTGTGGGATGATGCTGTAACAGTAGCTCAAACACACACTCATTCAGGCAAGAAAGAAGTGGAAACCGCAGCAGAATGTTCTTATGTGTTGCAGATACTAGTTCTTAATAATTAGGTATTAGTTTACAATTTCAGGATGTTTGATCAGCCACTAATTTATTAAAAACAGGCCCCTTTCACACATACAGACTTTTCTGGCAAATTAAGCTTCTTACAAGTGCCAAAACACACTCAACGTACATACTGGCATGCGAAAGTGTTCCTCCACGTCTCTTCATCAAAGTTGTCCACGATACTTTTCCATCCACTAAATTGACTCTTTGTAATTTAGTCAAATGTGCAAACAAAACTGTTCTGCAGCTAGTGATTCTGCTTTCTGATGCAAGAGACAACTTTTTGCTCCTATAGTTAAATATTTTGGCGCCACGGTGGCGTAGTGAGTAGCACGTTCGCCTCACAGCAAGAAGGTCGCTGGTTCGAGCCTCGGCTGGGTCAGTTGGCATTTCTGTGTGGAGTTTGCATGTTCTCCCCGTGGTTACGTGGGTTTCCTCCGGGTGCTCCGGTTTCGCCCACAAGTCCAAAGACATGTATAGTAGTATAAGTAAATTGGGTAGCCTAAATTGTCCATAGTGTACGAATGTGAATGAGTGTGTATGGATGTTTCCCAGAGATGGGTTGCAGCTGGAAGGGCATCTGCTGCGTAAAAAACATGCTGGATAAGTAGGTGGTTTATTCCGCTGTGGCGACCCCGGATTAATAAAGGGACTGAGTCGACAAGAAAATGAAAGAATGAATGAGTTAAATATTTTGATTTGGTAAAGTTTCAAATAAAAGTGACACTATCAATAAAAGGCAGACCCTTTTTACAAATGGAAACACAGGGGTTTAGAGCTCATTTCTGGTTAATGATGTCAGAATTTACTGGTAGTTTGGAATGTGTTTGTGAATGGTGCTCTTCCGGGAAGAATGTCAGGAATTTTCTGGATATTTACCGGTATGAAAAAGACTAGTAATGCTTTACTTCACTCGTAAAATTTATAATCAAACTCTAATAGAACAACTCCCAATATTTTATTGAACTGAACCTAGAAGCCGATAGCAAAAACCAGAAATTTGTCACTAGCATCAGTGGAATAGTTCACAAATAAATAAGTACTAGTATGTCATGAATAACTGTTGTGTCTATTGAATAGATTATATTACCAATAAATAAATATCTAATGAATAATACTAGTATCTTTTAAAATGGTACACATAAGAAATAAGTTCTAATGAAAAAGTAGCTTTTTAAAATGCTGTATGTACTAGTATGATGAGTTTATAAATTAAATATTAAAATGGAGTGGTCACACTTTACAATAAGGTTCATTAGTTAATGTTAATTAATGCATTTACTAACATGAACAAACAATGAACAACACATTTACTACAGTATTTGTTTATGTTAGTTAATGTTAGTTAATGAAAATACAGTTATTCGTTGTTAGTTCAACTCACGGTGCATTAACTAATGTTAACAAGCATGGACTTGGCTGTTAATAATCCATTAGTAAATGTTCAATTATGATTAATAAATGCTGTACAAGTGGTTTCAATATTAGTTCATGTTAGTAAATGCATTAACTCATGAACCTTATTGTGAAGTGTTACCAATGGAGTTGCTCACCTCTCACTTGAGGTCACACTCAAACAGATGACATAAAGAACAGGATGGTGTTAACAAGGACTCTGTCACTTTGGCATGCTGAAGTCTGTTTGCTAGCGTTTACCTACGCACACTGACGTCCTGAGGTATTTAGCGTTATCTTGCCGGATGGTCCAGGCATGTGGACAATACCATGTATGGAATAGACATCCACACACTTTATAGCAGCGTGTCAGGTGGATTCATGGGTGTATTGTGATACTAGGCTTGATATGGCTGTTAGGCCTGAATGTGCCTAAATTCTTGAGTTTGGGCCAAGAGACTCACAGCCTTTGAACCTTAAATTGCTGTCAATTATGTCGCTTATACGCTATCAGTCTGATCTGAAAACCGAACGTTAGCATTTGTGTTGGTGATGTAACTGTATTATGACTACTGCATTCAGATTCATAGAAGTGAAAAGCAGGTGTTTGTGTTTATGACTGCTTTATTGTGTGTGTACGTGTTTGTGTGGATGCACGCAGGTGAACGTGGGTGTGTGCATGTCTGTGTATGAATGACCCTGCTTAGCTTACATCTGGTATTAGCATCTGTGTGTGATCTGATCATAAGTGTTAAGTCATAAACGCAGGTGTAATGGGGTCTTTCTTTTGTCAGAAGGAACAAACACTCACAGTGGCTGATTTAGTCATGGGGTCAAAAACACTCATTCAGCAAAGTTCCATTTGCATTGAGGGAGATGTATGTCACTCAATGGCTTTTCACACCTAATATAGTTCATCATGGGTTAGAAATAAAGGTATCAAAACCTGCCAGTGAGGTAGTACTTTTCAAAAGGTACTCTTTTGTAATGGTACATATTAATACCTAAAAAGTACAAATGTGTATCTCATAGTACCTCAAAGATAAAACATTGTAGCTTTAAGGTAACAAATATCCATCTGTAAGGTACAAAACTGTATCTGTTGAAAAAGTACTACCCTGATGACAAGTTTTGTGCCTTTATCTCTATAGAGGTAATAATGAAACAGTCCTTTCTTTGTCTGACCAATCGTCAGATTTTCTGTCACTATAAAGCACTTGACATTTTTGTCCCCTTAAACGCTGAAATATGAACCTAAAAACAAAACAAAACACACACACATGTTTGTTTTTGTGAAAAGTGAAGTTACATTACATAGGTTTCCATTCATTTTATCCTGTCCAAACTGTATATTATATTGCCCTCACCCCACCCCACCCCACCCCACCCCTAAACCCAACCATCACAGGAGACAGCTTTACTCTCTGATTAAACTCGTTCTGTGGGATTTATAAGCTTTTTGAGAAATGAGGACGTCACCAATGTCTTCGTATTTCACCTCTTTTTTGTAATACCTGTGTCATTATACAGATTTGTGTCCTGACATTTCACAAACACACACACACACTCACACACAAACACAGAGAAACAAGGGTCAGTTTGGGTGGGTTGATAAAAGATTGATAAATGGGCTTCCAATTAGTGTATGTTTTGGATGTTAGAACAGGATATGACAATATTTGACTGAGATACAACTAATTGAACTTCTGGAGTCTCATCATTTAATGAAAATAGATAAATATTGGAAAAGTCATCTTAAAAGCTGTCCATGTGAAGGGTTTGCCAAACAAAAATGTAGTTTTGATATATATTTAGAGTAGGAAATTCACTAAATATCTTGATGCATGATCTTTGCTTAATATGCAAATATCTTTGGCATATTGTACAAATAAATAATTTTTGTCTCATACAATGCGGGAGATGCAGTGGCACAGTAGTGTAAGGGTCCATTTATTAGTCCGATGACGGAGCTAACAGTATGGGT
>CAIGQQ010026964.1:19496178-19507462 GCA_903798035.1 Danio albolineatus | reverse complement strand
CTTTGTTAATTGTTGGGTTGTTAGTTTTATGTTAGGGTTGTCTATTGAAGAACGTGAGTTTTTGGATTCTTTCTTCATTTGTGCTTATTTGTTACACATGATTTTGATTTGATTTGTGAGGTTACAATAAATTTATTAGTTACATAACTTGATTCGTGTGTACTCTTTATGTTGCGTTCCCTTGTTGGATTTATTTTGTGTTTAAAAGAAAAGGGTTCGTAACAGACACTTGTCTTCATGTACTGCTATTTATTTTATGTGACATTGAGTAATATTTTTTTCTTTCTCCATGACTTGTCAGATTTGTTCAGTGTATAAGGATGTCACACTGAAGGTCAACAAAAATTAACTATTTTATAGTGGTTAAATATGTTAAAAATTCAGAGAGAAAATTATCAGGTGTATGCATGTCATGGCTTCACAGGGGGCTTCATTTATCATCTTGAATGGGGTCCGTCAGTTTTCTGTGGATTTGCCTGATTTAAAATTAGCATACAGCATAATCTATAGGTTCCTCTGTTTTTAGAAATTTGCGGATGAGAACAAAAAGATTGGCATTTAAAAAAATAATAAAAAAATAGATCAAATAAGTTTACATTACGGATGCATTATATGTTGAATTATTAAAACAAAAAAACAAACAGTCAAACAAAAAAAATCAGCACAACATCACATTATAGTCATGTTGCAGTGTCTGTAGAAATGTTTCATACTCATGATTTCTGAGTTCATATTATTTATCTTTGTTTATTGGTTACAAAAATAGACACAGTAAATAGACATATGCAAATTTGGCCTGAAGTATATATTAATTATTTTTCAATTTCCTTTCTCATTCATAAGAGCTGAAATGTACTTTTAGCTGAGAGCTGAACTATGCTTTTAAGACAGTCACGCCAAAGGGCAGTTTTTAGATTTGGTTTAAAAATGTAAAAAATAACATTAACAGCAGTTTTTATAACAGGAAATCCATGGAATACTAAGAAATTTTAAACCATTTTAAATGACAACAATACTACTTATACTCTATTCATTTTTGTCACGTGCCACAGTGAAAATGCAACATTGTGTGAAAAAAACATTATCAAAATAAAGATCAATATCTCAATGACAGATGCGACGGTTCATTCCACTATGGCGACCCCTGATGAATAAAGGAACTAAGCCGAAGGAAAACGAACTAATGAATGAATGAATGAAAAGAATGAATGAATGAATGAAATGAATAAATGAATGAATGAATGAATGAATGAATTAAATGAATGAATGAATGAATGAATGAATGAATGAATGAATGAAAAGAATGAATGAATGAATGAATGAAAGAATGAATGAATGAATGAATGAATGAATGAATGAATGAATAAAAAAATGAATGACAGATGCTTTATGGAAACATTTTCTCATTTGTTACTAACAGTAAAGGATTTACAAGTCACAACTGAAACAAGTAGCTACTATAGCTAATGAATCTGTACTAGAATCTGTAGCCTAATGAAAAGATTTGTGTTGTTTTCTAATTTTCCCTTTCATCACTGTGATAAATCCAATCACATTCCCATTTGTCTTTCTCTATTTCCATGCAGCTCATAATTCCTCTGCCTTTTCTTTGTTTAATCCTCCTCCTCATCTCCGTCCGTCTCTTCGGCTTCGTCTGTGAGGCGCCGGTATTCTGGTAATGATGAGGGAGTTGTGTCTGCGAGCGTTTGGTTTCTCCTATTAAACTGAACCCTGTGATATTAGCGACTCTATAAACGTCTGCATCAAGAGAGGCAGGGCTCGAGGTCAGCTGAATCATTCACTTATTATTGAATGGCTTCACTCACTGTGCAGGAACTCACTAGAGTCAAATGTAGGCCACTGTTGCACGTGAAACGACAGAAGGAGTCTGTTTTGGCAGTGGTCCGATTATGACAGCTGAAGTCATCGAGAGCGTACATGAAGATTAATGGATTTTGGCATTTATCAACATAAAGATTTTTTCCATTTCACATCGAACGGGGTCACGTTTAATAGTGTAACTGTAGACGACTGCTCTTTTGCTCATTCATGAAACCGAGCTGTTTTTAAAAGTATGATATGTGATCTAATATAAACCTGAATGCGTCTTTTGAAGCGAGGCCATTAAATATACAGTGGATTTAAGTGCCGCGTTTGCTGGTGAATGTCACTGATGGTTTTAGCAGTTTATGAGACAAGTCCAACGTAAATCAGAAACTAGGCTTTAAAGCCAATCTATCTGAGCGAGAGTAACATGTATTAATTTAAAGAGATAGTTCACACTTTAATGAGCTATGCGGACCGTAAAATAACATATATTTTCAAAAGTTATGGTCTTCATTGTTGTTTTGAACTTTAGCTACTAACTTTTATAGATAAAAACAGTTGAAACATTCTTCAGAACAGGAATGTGCACAGCAAAAGACAGAAAAACATATACTGTAGTGACCTGGCATACATTTATAGTTTACATCTTGTAATATGATTTTTATATCACGGGTTGGCTTAATTTACATCTTGCAGTGTGTGTTTATATCTTGCCCTGTCACGATGTGACATATATATTGCATTATGAACTTTAAATATTGCATTCTAGCTTTACATTGTGCAGTAAACTGTATGTATTACTGTATGACTTTATATCTTGCTGTGTGAGTTGATATATCTTAATATAAGTTTATATCTTGTAGTTTGAGAACATTTTTATATTATGTCTTGCAGTGACTCCATACAGGACATTGTTTCTGTGTTGATCCTGGAACAAGATTCCAATCAGGCTATAAGATTTAAGGGGTAAATTTATAATTTATGTTTAGTTTAGTTTACTGTATGTTTCTACATGACTGTTATCCACTGTGATGTTGGGAGAAATTTACTGTTAGGGTAAGGTTTATGGATAGGTTTCAGGTAGGGATTACTTTTTTCAAACAGGAATAATGTTCCAGGATCAACGCACTGTAGATGTTAATCCTGGATCGCATCCTACTTGACAAAATAACACACACCGAGTACAGAATATTTACTAGTTATTTAGCAAGATACCAGTATTCAGCTGCAATTTAAAGGATTAATTGGTTTACTAGGCATGTTGGGTTAATTAGGCAAGTCATCAGACAACAGTGGTTTGTTCTGTAGTAAAATGAAAATAAAATCTTAGTTTTGCTAATGATTGTTACTTTAAAAATAAATGTTTTCACATCTAAAATAAATCAAACTTTTTACAGAATGAAAAATATTCAGTTTCTTGTTCTGTTAAACATTTGCTGGGAAATACTTGAAAAAGAATTAACAATTTACGGGAAGGCTAATCTATATTCTTATGGCGGCAAGGTAGGTCAGTGTTTAGCACTGTTGCCTCACAACAAAAAGGTTGCTGGTTGGAGTCCTGGCTGGGCCATTTGGCATTTCCGTGTGGAGTTTGCATGTGGGTTTCGTGCAAGAGTGTTTCTCAGTACTGGGTTGCGGTTGGGTTGTATATATATTATCACCAGCCACTTTATTAGGTACACCTTACTACGTAGTGCTGAGTCAGACCCCTTTTTGCCCTTCAGAACTGCCTTAATTCTTTTTGGCATATTCAACAAGGTACTGGAAATATTCCATTACAGTACATTTTGGTCCATATTGACATGATAACATCACAAAGTTGCAGCAGATTTGTCTTCTGCACATCCATGATGCGAATCTCCCAACTCACCACATCCCAAAGGTGCTTTATTGGATTGAGATTTGGTGTCTGTGGAGGCCATTCAAGTACAGTGAACTCATTGTCATGTTCAAGAAACCAGTCTGAGATGATTCGCTCTGTATGACATGGCGCGTTATCCTGCTGGAAGTAACCATCAGAAGATGGGTACACTGTGGTCATAAAGGGATAGACATGGTCAGCAACTATACTCAGGTAGGCTGTGGCGTTGACATGATGCTCAATTAGTACTAATGGGCCCAAAGTGTGCCAAGAAAATATCCCCCACACCATTACACTACCGCCACCTGAACCGTTAATACAAGGCAGGATGGATCCATGCTTTCATGTTGTGATATTCTGATCCTACCATCCGAATGTTTCAGCAGAAATCGAGAGACATCAAACCAGGCAATGTTTTTTCCATCTTCTATTGTCCAATTTTGGTGAGCCTGTGTGAATTGTAGCCTCAGTTTCCTGTTCTTAGCTGACAGAAGTGGTACCCGGTGTCGTCTTGCGCTGCTATAGCCTAACCGCCTCAAGGTTTGATGTGTTGTGCTTTCAGAGATGCTCTTCTATATACCTCGGTTGTAAGGAGTGGCTATTTGAGTTGCTGTTTTCCATCAGCTTGAACCAGTCTGGACATTCTCCTCTGACCTCTGGCATCAACAAGGCATTTGAGCCCACAGAACTGGATATTTTCTATTCTATTTTCTATACTATTCTCTGTAAATCCTAGTGATGATTGTGCGTGAAAATCCCAGTGGATCAGCAGTTTCTGAAATACTCAAACCAGCTCTTCTGGCAGCAACAACCATTCAATGTCACTTAAATCACCTTTCTTCCCCATTCTGATGCTCGGTTTGTTTGCAGATTGTCTTGACCATGTCTACATGCCTAAAATGAGTTGCTGCCATGTGATTGGCTAATTATAAATTTGCGTTAATAAGCAGTTAGAGAGGTGTATCTAATAAAGCGGCCGGGGAGTATATATAATAACAGTTTATATTTGTTTTTTATTTTATTTTCCTCACAAAGAATGACACAGGCTTACAGATTTGCTTGGATAATTCCACTAATCAATGAGGGGAGTTCCAGTGCATACAAATAAGAAATGCTATCAGCATGGGCAACGTAATCATCCTAAACTAAGAAAGGTCTTACGTACATTGCGAATATCTTTGAGAATACAATATAAAGACACACATCAGAAATTTTGTCAGAGAACGCTCTGCAACACACTTCAACAGATGTCCAGTGGCAAATGGACAAAACACAAAGCCAGAAAACTCTTCCTACATGAGAAATGACATCAGTTGTGAGGGTGTGTATGTCTTTGTCCTTGACGGGGTCTGTTTAACAGTGGTTAGAGGACCTCCATCAGATTTGGATCTGGATAATTTGTACATTGACTGTGTACTGTAATACACAGAGCATGTCAGCTTTGGAGCGCGTTCGTGCCTTTGGGCATACATTGATTTGTGTGTGTTGGAAATCATAGCTACTTCAAAAGCCAAATGACATGAATGTGTGCAGGAGGCAGATGTCAGAGAGAGTTTGTGACCGTGTCTCTGCAGTTGATCTAGTTTTTTTATTGTTTTCTTCAGCTTTTGATTTACAAACAAATGAAATCCATATTTCAAACACACAGTACAGGAAGAAGGATGACGTTTTGGTTCAACTGTGTGTGCAACAGATGAAGAGAGGTTGACGACACATCAGAGAGAGAGAGTATTGAGGGAACTGTAAAATACAGTATCTGCTATATAACTCAAACAGAAAGAAACTTTAGAAATCGAGGTCTCTGAACACTCTTTCCCAAAGTTGTGTATGCATTTCACCATCGCTGACCAAATAAATGGTAGTCTCTTCATTAATGCTTGTGTTTAGATTGTTTGTCAGATTAATGGTTTGTTTATTTAGAGTGCATTGCTAGAGTGTTATTTGCTTAACTTGTATTATGCAGCATCTTAGTGTATCCGGAGAAGACTTGAGTTTGTTTTACTTTGTGTTCTTTCTTTGGGAAAATGTAATGGTTGCCATGGAGATTGGCAAAGCATCTTGAGAAGATGCTGAGATAAACTTTGGAAAACCTCTGGAGAAGAAGGATGAGAGTCAGATGTTTGCATTTTATATATTCACAAAGTGTCTATGCACACCATCAAGACTAATAAATGATCATAATACAAAAATAGGACAAAATTGTCTTGACCAGCCTCAACAGTGGGTGTGAATTGTGGGTGTGTTCAAATCCCCCAGTTTGGAATTCAAAATTAGGAAGACATTAGACCTTTTCAATATATTTTTCATGTTTGTCAGTAATCATAAGTTAGATCGAGTCATTTAAGTGAAGTTTCACAAAATAATTTTGAGGAGCACATGATATGATAGATCACAGCTGGTCTCGCATCTATAATCATTAGTAAGCCAATCAGATCATTCCAAATTCACTATAAATAGCCCGACTAGCCCTCCCTCATCTTCCTTTTTTTGAAGAATCCCCCATCCACTCCATCTCCCCCTTTCCCCGGTAAAGGCTAGAATGGATATGCGGCTGGCTGAAAGTGCGATATGCACATTAATATAGCTGCATTTTTTTATGATGCTGTATTACAATAATGAATACTTTTACAGTACTGTGGCGGTTGGGTTTAGGGTGGGGGTTGGGGTAGGCAGTAAAAAATACAATTTATTGGGTAATTTAATAGATAACATAAATAATACTCAGTACAAACAATGTTTTCAGGTTACTGTGACGGTTGGGTGTTGGGTTGGGGTGGATGTAGACGATAATAAAATACAATGAATAGGAAATTTAATAAATAATATAAATAATTCTCGTGAACTTCCGGCAACAAACATATCTATTCTAGCAACTACCCCTTTCCTCCTTTACCATGGGGAGCTCTCGAAAACTTCCTGATCTCGTATTCCCTCATATGCTCATTGACCAGACGGGAGCCCTGGGCTCAATTATCTCCGAGCTCAGGGTTCTCTCCAGGGACAACATGCCAAACCTGCTATTATTATCAAAAAGTGTGAACTCTTGAAATGGACATTAAACTGCTGTTAAATCCTACCTAAGGTTTTTGATCTGTGTAAATGAAGGAACGCTGAATCACTACTTTTGGAAACATTAGATGCTGTTTCTGTGTTGTGTTTATGTAAAGACATGTCATCAAATTATAGTGTTTGAGAGTGGATGCGCAGAAGATCCAGAGCTGATTTAAAGCCAACAAACATTTGGTTTGCTTTGTTCTTTTTGGTACTTGTTTCACACAGAGCTTTATTGTGTGTTTGGTGTAATTTAAGGGCAAAAGTGTTCCCAGAATTCGGCCTCTGAGTAAATAAAATAATAATAATAAAAATGAATACAAAATGGAGCGCACAATCGCCTCACAGCCAGAAGGACGCTGGTTTGAACCTTGGCTGTGTCAGTTGGCATTTCTGTGTGTAGTTTGCATGTTCTCCCCGTGGTTGTGTGGGTTTCCTCTGGGTGCTCCTGTTTCCCCCACAAGTCCAAAGACATGTGGTATAGGTGAATTGGGTAGCCTAAATTGTCTGCAGTGTATGTGTGTGAATGTTTCCCAGCGGTGGGTTACAGATGGAAGGGCATCCGCTGCGTAAAACATATGCTAGATAGGTTGGCGGTTCATTCTGCTGTGGCGACCCCAGACTAAGCCGACCCCAGACTAAGGGACTAAGCCGAAAAGAAAATCTGAAAATCTGAAAACGTAGCCCTATATACATTTCTGGAAATTGCAAATTATGTTGCCAGAAGTACAGTATGTATGGCTGCATTTCGTCTTTAAAATGAATGCTACGGGGCGGGTGACTCTGTTCCTTTTTGCACTTACCAGCTGACCGATAACCTCCGTATGGACCACTTTTCCACTGTTTGTTCAGTTAGCTCACCATGTACGTCGACGGACTTCAGACACAGACAGACCCTGTTTTAGTTGTTTAAAATGTAAAAACACAAGTGTAAACACAGCCTGAATCTAATCTCATCATCCCTCATCAGGACCCATCATCAGGATGGCTTTTGACTTTGTTTTGATGCCAGTAGCCTTTGACTTCTATTTCATAAAATACCTGATGTTGAGTAAACGCGCAGCAAATGTTTTGGGTGAACTATCCCTTCAATTAGATTCCTCTCTAGAAAAAAATTGGTCAAAAAGGGCTTCTGTGCTGTACGCAGACTAATTATTACCAGACACAACTTTTTTCACTTCTTTTTAGCTCAACTGTCATGAAAGCACACTTGTGAGAGATCACATGCAGTGAAGCATACATCACATTTATTCCTTTATATATTGATCAGATGAAGGTAGTCAGGATATGACAAGATTCGAAGTTGACTTTGGACCTCTATACTGTATATATATAACTTATTTTAGGTTTTTCAAACAACCTATATGTTACTGTAAGCTTTAGTTTTAATTTTAAACATCTCACGGTTGACTTTGTCGTGTTTCTAAAGGACTAACTGTGAAACAGGAACACAGTTATTGGTGAGATTCATAAAAACAGAGAGGGCACTGTTGAGGTGTGGGACATAAAGTGTATGAACACAAATATAACAGAACAGAATATAGTCAAACTTTCTCAATACTAAACATTTCTAAATATAAAATTGGGTGTGGATGTGTCTGTGCATCATCCTCTACCACGGTTTTTTGGTTTACAAGTGATTGGATGCACTGAATTGAGTGTTGTTGCTGTGTAAGTGTGTGTTACTGGTGCTATGTGTACTTTCTGAGCTCCATAAATACCCCACCCAAATGTTCCACCTGTTTATGGGCTGAAAGACTGAGAGTCACTAACTAGCCATGAAGGTCTGTGAAATGTAACAATCTCTATATGCCACAACACGTCCAAACCTCACCCCAAATAAAGGATTAGCTGTACCGTATACAACACAATTGTGTTATTCTGCAAATATTACATGTCTGTGCTGGTTACAAAAACTTATCAGTGATAAGGCGACCGTTTGCTTCTGTATCCTCTCGTTCTGTCCCAGAATGCATTGATGAAACAGGTGAAGCCATCTGTTTGACTGAGGCCAGGTGCTGTCTCTTCTAAAAACTTGGAGCTAAAATAGGTGCTATTTCTATCTGCTGTAGGCCTGCAGATCACTGAAATGCAGAATATGACAGAGTATTTCTTGTTATACATTTCTGGAGAAAGTCTTTTTTCTTTGGCCTGGATAAAAATATCAAACAATATTCATTCAGTATATATAGAAATAATAATAATTATTATATTGTTTTTTTTATTTACTACAGAACAAACCAATATTGTCCTTCCCTGATTAAAATTAACATTTAAAGTTAAGTTAAATTAAGTTAAATTAATTATCCTTGTTAAGCCTTTAATTTGTACTTTGAGCTGAATATTTTCTTGAAAATCTATTGAAATATTTTTTGTTTTTCAAAACAGCTAGTAAAATGTGATGTACTGTCATCATGGAAAGTTGAAAGAAAGATAACACTTTATTTCAATGGTCTATTTGAGTATTAGTAGACTGTCTGCTTATTATCTGTTGATACTGATATTCAACAGACATTTAACTGACTATAAGAAAATTTTCAAGTACATGTCAACTTACACTAATCCTACCCCAACCCCTAACCCTAACCCTAACCGCAAGCTAACAGTCTATTTATAATCTAATGAGAATTAGTTGCAATGTAGCTTAATTTCAACAAACGGACCATCAAAATAAAGTGTGACCAAAAGAAGTTAGTTCCAGTTGAAATCAGAAATATTAAACCCCCTTTGAGTTTTTTTCTTTTTTAAATATTTCTCGTGTGATTTTTCAACAGAGAAAGGAAATTTTCACAGTATCTCTGATAATATTTTTTCTTCTGGAGAAAGTTTTAGTTGTTTTATTTTGGCTGGAATAAAAGCAGTTTTTATTTAATATTTAATAATTTAATATAATTTATTCTTATTTAGCTAAAGTTTTTTCGGCATTCGACAGAACAAACCATCCTTATCCAATAACTTGTCTAATTACCCTAACCTGCCTAGTTAACCTACTTAACCTAGTTAAGCTTTTAAATGTCACTTTAAGCTGTATAGAAGTTTCTTGAAAAATATCTAGTAAAATATTATTTACTGTCATCACGGCAAAAATAAAAGAAATCAGTTATCAGAAATTAGTTATTAAAACGTTTAGAAATGTGTTGAAAAACATTTTTCTCCGTTAAACAGAAATTGGGGAATAAATAAACAGGGGGGAGGGGGGTAATAATTCAGGGGGTTTAATAATTCTGAGTTCAACTGTTTTAGAAATGAGCCATTAAAACCATTATGTTTAAAAGTGCATTGTAAAAATATATTGAAAATACACCTCTTCACATTAATATATCATGCACTATTCGCAACAGTGTTTTCAACCTGTTTTATTGTGTTAATGTGTCAGTGGGAGAATGTTGATAAAATGCCCGTTGGACTGTGATATGTTGGCACGGGCAGCAGCAGAGCTGAAACAGCAAGAAATTGTTTTTCTGTGTTTGGCTACTGTTAAACAGGGTTCTAGAATAACACCCAGAATACACTGGGGTGCAAATCAGACCAGTTAATATGTTTTGAGCAATGTAAACAGAATTTTATAAACCAGGGGATAGTTCTGTCAAAAATGAAAATGTAGGGGACTCCAAATAAACTAACAAAATAATTTTTGAATTTTTAAAGTGTAATGTTGAAAACTTTTTAGAACCCAGGGAGAACATGCAAACTCCACACAGAAATGCCAACTGATCCAGCTGGGGCTCGAACCAGTGACCTTCATCCTGTGAGGTGGTTGTGCTACCCACTGCACCACTGTGCTGTCCCAAATGTGTTTATCCAACAGATAAAGGTAACACTTTTCAATAAGGTTCATTAGTTAATGCATTTACAATAATTAACTAATCATGAACAACACTTGTACAGCATTTATTAATAATAATTGAACATTTACTAATGCATTATTAACATCCAAGCCCATGCTTGTTAGCATTAGTTAATGCACCGTGAGTTAACATGAACTAACCATGAACAACTGTATTGTCATTTACTAAGACTAGCTAAGATGAACAAATACTGTAGTAAATATGTTGTTAATTGTTTGTTCATGTTAGTAAATGCTTTAATTAACATTAACTAATGAACCTTATTGTAAAGTGTGACCAGATAAATAAATAAACATACTGTGCTTTGTAGAATAAAAAAATGAGCTAAATACTGAGGAACTATAGCTACTGTTTAAAATAATCTGGATTTAAATTAATATTGTGTAATCTGCCGTTTTAGGCATGTGCTACAACTAACCCTCTGTCTGTTACAACTCGCCCCATAGGTGCGGTAAATAGTAACATTTTTACTCCTGGCACTTTTGGCAATACTGCACAGAAACCATATGTCCGGTGATAATACTTTCAGTTACCATTTCTAGGAGAGGCTTGTGTGTTGTTAATAAAAATTTTTTTTTAGCACACTTGGGTTAATGTTGAGGAGGGGAAATAGAATTTCATTTTTGATTGCAATAAATGCCCAGATCAAGTATATTATATTATATTATATTATATTATATTATATTATATTATATTA
>CAIGQQ010026964.1:19457611-19496168 GCA_903798035.1 Danio albolineatus | reverse complement strand
ATTATATTATATTATATTATATTATATTATATTATATTATATTATATAAAAACTTTGGAGTTAAAATAAAAATAATGTTCACGCAACGATGCATGTAAATGTGGTCAGTAAGACCAGTCGTGTAACTTTCTGCAAGAGAAGTCCTCCACTCACGCCTGAAGACTGCTATACTTGTAAGAAGACAAGCTATGATTGATTCTTAACTTCTAATAAATCTTGAATTCAATTCAAGGTCAGTTCAAAGGACGAGATGCAGGATGAAGTCGACGCTAGAGATTCAATCCATTCCCAAAAGCGAGAATGAATAAGAAAAAAAAAATGAATGGACTGGACATATGCCAGAGGGTTAGAGAGCCATTGAGCCTTTATTCACAGTTACAGCGGCTCTCTCTATCTCATTTTCTCTCTCTTTCTCTCTCTCTTTCTCTCTCCTCGTGTACTCTTGTATCATAGCCTCCACCTCTCTCTCTCTCTTTCTCCCCCCTCTTCCCTCCCTCCCCCTCTCTTTCTCTCTTTCTCTCTTTCTCTCTTTCTCTCTTTCTCTCTCTCTCTCTGCAGGCGTTTGTGTGCTTCAGTCCCTGTTTTACCCACAGTGGCAGAGACATGTGTGAGTGACTGAAAGAACTGAAGTGAGTTCTCAGGCTTGTGTAGGCATTGAAAGAGACTGAGAGCATTTCTTACAGACTAAATCTGCAGGTTTAGTCATCATTGGATTTACTTTAAAAAGCAAGTGAAGCGTAAAGCTTAGGTAAGTTCAGCTGAACTTTGCACTCTGAAAAATTACAGAAATTAGTTATCCTTAACCTGCTTCTGCATCGCCGTTTGACGAATAGAAAAAATATTACAGTATGTTTATTTTATTTTTTTTATTTTTTTTTATTTAGTTTAGTTTAGTTTTGTTTTGTTTTGTTTTGTTTTGTTTATTTTTTTTTAATATTTGAATTTGTCCAGTATATTTTACTTAAATCTACACTCATATTTTAGATTTTAAGTTTGGACAAATAATTGTCAAGTCTTTAAATGTTTATGTAAACATGTTTAATGGCTCAGTTTATCTGATACTGTGAAAACTATCTTCTGTTTTATCGGTGTATGGTTTGCTTAATCTGTTATGGCACTGTTATCAGCACTGTTGATAAACCGAGATTAGTCAAGTTATCTGCAAAAGTGTAAATAAATGCAAAATGACGATTTGTATTGCAATAAATCATTTTATTGTATGTGGTCACGGCAGAGTAAATATTTGATAACTCTGAATTTCATAATTCTATTCACATTTTATTTGTATTTCTTTAATTCATACTAACTTTAAACAATATACAAAACAACTAATATTTTAAAAAGGATTTTTGTAATCAGTCTAAAGAAAACTGTCATTCATGAATGCATCTTATTAATTATGAATGTTCTATATGTGCCTCTTCAGTTGCTTCTCCTGAGCCATATTTAAGATGACAATTACCATGTGAATTATTTATACTGTTTTAAATACAGTTTTTTTTTTGTTTTGTTTTGTGTGTGTGTTTACTTGTTTATCTGATTCATGAGGACACAAATTTGCATAATGATATGGATATGACCATATTACACTGTTGAGGTTGTTTATGAGGACATGCCTTGTGGCTTTGTAATTTAAAACAGTTTAAAGTCATATTTAGCTGGGGGATTTTGTCACAAAATTTGTCACGTTTCCTGTGAGGGTTGAGTTGAAGGGTAGGGTTTGGTTAAGGTCATATAATTTTTACAGTATAAAATACATTACACCTCTGCATCACAATGCAGAGTCATCACAATAACCAACCTGTGTAATGGTGTATATGAGGACACAAATTTGTATAATGACATGGGTAGGGGTGGCACGATGGTTCAGTGGTTAGCACTTTTTCCTTACAGCAAGAAGGTTGCTGGTTCAAGTCTTGGCTGGGTCAGTTGGCATTTCTGTGTGCAATTTGCAGGTTCTCCTCTTGTTCACGTGGGTTTCCTCTGGGCGCTCTGTTTTCCCCCAAAGACGTGCAGTATAGGTGAATTGGATTAACTAAATTGGCCATATTGTATATGTGTGAATGCAAGAGTGTATGGGTGTTTCCCATTACTGGGTTGTGGCTGGAAGGGCATCCGCTAAGCCAAAGAAAAATGAATGAATGACATGGGTAGGATTTAGGCATTACAATATTGATGTGGTTTAAGAGGACGTCCCTTCTGTCCCCATTGTTCAAAACCCTTCAAATCATACTTTTGAATTTTTTTTGCCATTCATAATTTGCCACAGGCTTCCTGTGAGGGTTAGTTTTAGGGTGAGGTGATATAATGGGGAAGTTGTGACCTAATGCTTAGGGAGTTGGACTTTTAATTAAAAGGTTGCAGGTTTGAGTCTCGTTCCCAGAAGGAATTGAAGATGGGGGAGTGAATGAACTGAAATTAACCAAGTTGCTCCCCGGGCACTGGAAGCTGCCCATTGCTCTGGGTGTATGCTCACTCTAATGTCCGTATGTGTGTGTGCCCTCCCTCTTCTCACTCATGTGTGTGGTTGTATGGAATCGAGTAACTGTATTTGACAATACATACTTCTCTCTAAGTATTTTAACAGTATATAATACATTACACCTATCAGAGTCCTCACAAACCACAGATTCAAGTATGAGTGTGTTTACAAGCACTTTGAAGCTAATTCAGCTGCTGCAGATTCATCTATCAGTATTTCTATTTGGGGCATCTCTTGTGGTCTTTTCTCCATTCCTGTCTTCTTCCCGGTGTTCCTCTCCTGGCCTCCGACCTTTAGCATCTGACCTGTGATGTCAGATGTAACCAGGCGCAACATGACTCCACTGATTGCACTCAGAGACTTCAGCATTTGTCATGAACTTCAGGAATCGGTTTGCACACATGCACACACACTATAATCTATCTTGATCTAGTTGCCACAGTTGTCTTATCCTTTTTAAAACCTCCATCGTAAGCTTTGTTCGGCATCAGACGTGTACCAAACTCCCATGGCTGTCAGGCTGTCTCCAAAAGCTGGTCAGTGTTTAATTCTGGCTCCAGACTTAGTTTCCTGTGTTTCTGAAGTGTCGTCTGGCCTGATGTCAGTGACATGAAGCATATTCTTTCAAAACACATTCAACAGATTTACTAACAGATCCGCTTGAATTTCAGCTCTCTCGAAACGTCAGATTCAGCAGAAGCCAAATCAGATGATTTCAGATCTTCATGCATGAAAAGAGGGTAAGTAGAAAAGAAGAAGAGGAAATGTTGATTTACTGTATCCAGCAGCATAGATAAGAAGTTGAAGCACGTTTTATTATAGCTAAAGAGGTCAACAGATTCACACAGAGACCCAACATCACACATTTCAGCTCACATTCACATAAAGTCTGACTTTACCTGGCAGGATGTATCTGAAGTGGCATATATACTGTACTATGATGCATTCACTGTACGTGCTTGCTGAAATTTACATTCAGTTGAAAACAATTATGTTAGCACTTTATTTTAGTTTTGCATGTACAGTACATATTATGTACTTATCAAATACTGTAAAAAATGCAGTCTTCCACACAATTCATTCATGTTATCCCAACACAAATCGATTAACTTAACATTTTTGACAAATTCATGTCAATTGAACATAAAAAACTTAAGTTGTCCAAACAAAATCTCAAGAATTGGGTTGATTCACATAATTTTAAATAATTAGTTTGAACAAGCAAAAGAAAATATTTTTTGAGAGTCATTTCAGAAACTGTGTAACAACTATAGGTACAATCCCTGAACCCACCCCTGAATCTAACCTCAACATGTGCAAAAAGTACTTTCTTTGGTACACACAGGTTAAGTATAAATACAAATAAAATGATGCTAGAAAATGTTTAAATCGATAATTTTGAAATTAAATATATTTCATGCGCTTAAAATAGGCGCCACGGTGGCGCGTGAGTAGCACGTTCGCCTCACAGCAAGAAGGTCGCTGGTTCGATCCCCGGTTGGGGCAGGTCCCGGTTGGGCCAGTTGGCATTTCTGTGTGGAGTTTGCATGTTCTCCCCTATTGCGTGGGTTTCCTCCGGGTGCTCCGGTTTCCCCCACAGTCCAAAGACATGCGGTACAGGTGAATTGGGTAAGCTAAATTGTCCATAGTGTATGTGTGTGAATGAGAATGTATGGATGTGTTTCCCAGAGATGGGTTGTGGCTGGAAGGGCATCCGCTGCGTAAAACAAATGCCGGATAAGTTGGCGGTTCATTCCGCTGTGGCGACCCCGGATTAATAAAGGGAATAAGCCGAAAAGAAAATGAATGAATGAATGAATGCGCTTAAAATATCACTTTATATTTTTATAATATACACTACCGGTCAAAAGTTTGGGGTCAGTAGGATTTTTAAAATAAGCTTCTCCTGCTCACCAAGGCTGCGTTTATTTAATCAAAAATACAGTACAAATTTTAAAACTGTGAAATATTATTACACTACAAAATAATGTTCAAAAGTAGTTCATAATTTAAGTCAATAATTTATTCCAGTGATTTCAAAAATGAATTTTCTGCTTCATTACTCCAGTCTGCAGAGTCACTTGATCCTTCAGAAATCCCTCTAATATGTATTATTATTATTATTATTATTATTATTATATTATTATTATTACTATTACTATTATTATTATTATTTTATTATTTTTTTTATTATTATTACTTTTATTATTATTATTATTAATGTTAATAGCAATAAAAACAGTTATTAATGGAGTTAAAATAATTTCATTTGAAGCTACATACATTAAGAAAGCAGTTATTAAAAATAGTTATACATATTTAACCATTTATTTACATTTAATAAATGCCGGCTTGATGAACAGAATAATTTTCTGAATAAAAAAGAATAAAAAAGAAAACATGGAAAAAAAAAAACCTTTTGACCAGTAGTGTACTATACTCTTTATATGTACAATATGTATACTACTTTTTATTAAACTACTTCAAAACAGTTTATTTTAATTCACTTACTGAGCAATTGATAGTGCAGGGATCTGTTGTTTTTACCGAATTAATGTTCAAGTATTGTCTACTTCCATTTCTGGATTGGCACTGATACCTTTTGGACAAATTATTAAGTGGCAAAAATAAATAAATAAATGGATAAATAATAATAAAAATAATAATATCCAAAGCACACATGCAATAATCATCAATACTTTTTGTGCATACAGTTTTGGTAACAAAATTTGTGGCGTGAGCAATGTATGGGGACTCTCGTGTACACGATGTTGGGACAAATAATGTACAAACCCAACGTTGAGTTAAGTTTACTTTTTAAATTGAAACTGAAATTATTAACCCAATGGTTGGGTAAGTCCATATTTAACACAACATTGGGTTAAAACATCTCAGCATATTTGCATGTGTATGCAGTATGGTTTAGACATTAACAGACAGTCTACTAGTAATCTAATGATTGCCAGTTGACATACAGGTGTAAGCTTACTTATAGTCAACAGATTGTCTTATGAAGGCCATCAAAATTGAATGTTACCAATAATTTACTTATATCCCAATATACCCCCTTTCAGCATCCCTCCTGCTGTTCTTTGTTGGAAACATCTCCCTTTTCCACAGAATAAACCTATGTTTTTATTTTCATTTTAAAATGTCATATTTCAACCAACATTTCATGTTTCTAGTCATAAATAGAAAACATCATAAACTTTATAACCTCCTTTCTGTAATTGTCATTTCTGCAAAACAAATGGCTTCATTGTGTCTACGCTGCAATAAATGTATTTTCGTAGTGGAAACCGAACGGTTCTTGTCATAAGAATAAGAGAAGCACTGGTTTCCTTGAAAGCCTCAGTAGTGTTTAACACTGACCATCAAACTCTCCCTCGGTCTATTTTATTTCTATTGACTCCTGCCAGAAGATCAATATGCCCTGCTTTTTGAAGGTGGCTTATAATTATCCATGGAAGCAGTGAGTGGCCTTTTCGTATTTCTAGCCAGTTTCTGTGTTTCTCTATGCCTGTGGTCACTTCCAGTAGTGCACACAAGAAACGTTTTCAGAAACATTTATCAGACTTCTGGCAAAATTGTGAGACAAACTTATGAGTGCAAGGGATTCAGTGGCGTACTTGGCAGGACAGAGGTTTTGACTGAGAAATGTGCGTGTTTTTCTTGTGAGAATGAAGAGTGAATGTGGGCACACACTCTCACTGACTTGTTGTTATTTGCTGTTGTAGATGGAAAGTTTAAATGTGTGTTACGCTGGCCACATCACGGCCAAACCACACGAGGCAGAGAAGGAGTTTGTACCATTCATTCTTTTTCTCTGCACAGTGTTTGGCTGTGATGGATGCTGCTGATTTGGTTTATGTGCTTCAGTAATTACCCTTAATTGTTGTTCATTAGGTCTGGTTTGTGGATGACCAACATGTAACCGTGGCAACGCTAGCAAAACATGCATAGTTTCTATTCTCAATACTTCCACACCCATGATGCCTGAGCATGCATACGGTATAATTGATTTATACAAATAAATAAACTATATTTTATACATGTGCATTAAATCATAGATCAAATATATTCATTTTATTTTATATGTCAGTGTTCTATCTCATTACTATTATATGTATGCATAATATATCTGTCACCTAAATATTTTGGTTTATTATACAACATAATTATAGAGATTACCAGTCATATGTACAGTATTTTGGCTGAATTTGTGATCGTTCACTGATTATTCACCATTGCAAGATGCTCTGAGTGCAAGTTGTACAGGTGAAGGCTAAAGGGGTAACATTTCAGCCTCAACAAGATAAGCTGGTCTTTCCAAATCTGTGATTTCTGCAAAAATGCATATTTACAGTGTCATTAACTCATTCAAGTTCCATAAAAGTCTAATTGTTTCCAAAAGACAAATGATTAAGGCAACAGAACAGTTGAAAACAGGCAAATAGTTTAACACTGCAGCTGGAATTGACAGCTTAAGAATGAAGCTGTGGTCACACTAAAGTTTGTGCAATGAAAAAAAACAAAAAAAGCAAGACGATGTGACATTGATCAAATGTGCAATTGCTCTATATTTTATATTTCTGCACAGAGAGGTCACGTTTTTATTTTCTTCTGGTCTCACACATTTAATTGATGCGATTTCGTAGGTCAGAGATCAACAAACTTTGCAATGCAGTGAAATTCAAAACTTTTGCACAAGCTTGCATTTCCTGTCCGACACATTTGCATGCGTATCAATGGAAGTCAATAGGGTCAAAAGTGCAGTGTGACTTTTGATGTATGAGCAGATTTGGATTGAACACCTTGCGGTGACCATTCTCTCATCAGCAGAAGGAATCAAAAGACCAAACTAACCTGTGCTGAGGAGCATGTAGTGTGGACAGAAGAAATCCAGTCTTAAGTTTACTTTAATGATGAAAACATTGTTTGGGTCTGATGGGAAACATTATGTTCATCATCAAAAGACTGAACCTAAAGTGTGCAAAGATTGTCAGGTCATTTCATTTTACTTGTACCAACATACCAAAATGGCAAGTTCTACCACAGCCTGTAAGCCTTTAAACCCAATCCACCCACATCTAATTAGTGCAAAGCATGCTGTTGAACTCCAGCAGAAAAACCAAACTTGGATCCCCAAACAGGGATGTCTTGTGTAACGCGATCAGGTGTTTATGGCAAAGATATTGTTTGTTTAGTTCCATTACCGTGACAAGCTCTGTTTTACCTCATGGCTGTTTTTCCCCCTGAAACTGTTCTTCAGTTTTTTTTAATGATTTATTGTGATAACCTGTTACGTAACAGAACTGAGCTTGTTTAACTGCTTCAATGGTTCATTTTTCACCTTTGAAACAAAGTTTTGCTATCTAGATATACTGGAGATGGTTAGATCTCAAATTTGTTTTAAATGTGGTCACAGTTTATTTTAAGGTACAATTCTCTTTATTAACTATGATGTTATTGATTGACTTGCTGTTTAGTAATAGCTAATAGGATTTAGGTATTGGGAAGGATTGGGGATGAAGAATAAGATCAAGCATAACATGTACCTTATAAGTACAAATGAACAGCCAATATCTTAAAAATAGGCAGGTAATGTGAGGTTAGTTAATTGTGAGAATTTGTACTTTGACAATAGTGTACCAAAATGTTATTAAAAAAACATTCAAGCCTAAAACCTCCTGGCGAAATAATGACAATCAGCTGTTCTGCATTGAATTGTTGAATAAATACAGCTGACATTTGTCATTACTTTTCTCTTTCTGTGTGACAATGTGGCAAATTCCCTGCAGGGCAGCGAGTTGGACTGCTCTTGAGCTGCTTCTCCAGTCTGTCTGATACTTGTGGTCTGGGATGTAGACAGACACAATGAAGTACTCATGAAACAATGCAGACCTATATTTCAGAACATATTTCAGTGACAAGAACCTATGAGAAGATGTAGGCGTTTGTCTTCAGGTTTAGCACAAGGCAGTCAGTTTGTCTTTGCCTTAAAGATCTGTATAATGTAAAGTTTTAACATTAAGATTCCAAAAGATTTGCTTTCAGCGATGACAAAGAGAAACCATTTTTGGTTCCCCTTGGAACATTTCAGTCAACTGCTTCCTACTATGAAAAACAATGAATATCAAAATATTCTTCATATCTTCTTTTGTTTCCAACGGAAGAGACTTATACAGCTTCAGAACACCTTAAGTCGTTAATTAGGATTTTTAAAAATATATATTTTAAATGGGGTGCAAAGAGTTTAGTTTACAAGTTTGTCATTTTATGAAGATCCAAAATATCAAATTCCTCCTTCTTTTGTAAAATCATTGCCTCAGTTTATCCTTATTTTACGCACTTGCTGTCTCTATATATTTTAACAAGTCTTCAAATTTCGGCTAAACACCCTCTGACTCAGCCTACCTGCTAACCATGCCCAAACTCTTGCTAATAGATGAGCTTACTTTCTAAATGGTGGTTTCACTAACTGGGTCATTATCATCCTGTGTTAATGTGCATTCTGAAGATTTACGTGAGAAATGACTGATAAAATATTCCAATAAAAATCCCTTAAAACAAAAATGTTTTTACGCTCAATTGAGGTTTTGGAAAGAGTAATTGTAAATAATGGGAGATGGAAATGCATTTGCAGAATAAACTCTGATGTAGCAAATTTTTACTGCCATATAACTAATCTGCTGTCTCTCTATTATGCTTGTCTTGTTTATTATTGGTTACTAGATTACCAACAATAGAGTCCGCCCCTCTAACAGCTTGATGGAAAAAACTGATTTGCATTTGCTCTTTTTTATCAACTTTGAAAATATTTGATTCATGTCAGGATTGAAATCTAGCTAAAGGGAATTATGTGTATTTTGGGTGGGGGGGGTGGAGTCACAAATTATAAAGTAGTATTTAGTGTAAACCAAAGTGGTTAAAAACATTTTGCAGTCTCAATACAAAAGCCAAAACTGTGGATTAAAAATTCACAATTTACTCCCATATCAATTGTGCAACATAGGCTCAATCTGAAAACGTAGCCCTGTATACATTTCTGGAGATATCAAATTATGTTGCCAGGAGTACGTATGGCTGCATTTCATCTTTAAAACGAACGCCACTGGACGTTATGATGCCGTTCCTTTTCTCACTTACCATCTGACTGCTTACCTCCGTATGGACAGCTTTCCCGCTGTTACCAGTTTGTTTCGGTAGCTCACCATGTACGTCAGCAGACATTGCTTTTTAAAACTGTCGGTTGGGTTTAGGGAAGTGGGTGGGCTGGTCAGTCGGTGCTTTTAAAATACTATTGGTTGGGTTTAGGGAAGGGTGAGGGTATCGGTCAGTTGGTCAGTCAGTAAGTCATTCAGTCGAAAGCTGAGTCATGTGAGAACAGCAGGTGCGAATGGCACTCGCGAGAGAAATTTGGGATCTGAAACCATGTACACAGCAGCCTCTGGTGGATTTATGAAAACTTAAACTTCAAAAAACGTAGCTCCTGGGACGTATTTTGCTTTCTCCAGAAATGTATTTAGGTGTTCGTAATCAGAATGAGCCTGGCTTGCAATTGTGTGGCCAAGCGATAAAAGGTTAGTTCACCCAAAAATGAAAATTCTGATATTAATTACTCACAGTCATGTCTCTCCAATCTCCTGAGATCTTTGTTCATCTTCAGAACACAAATAAAGATATTTTACATTTATTCTGAGAGTTTCCTTATCCTCCATAGACAGCAACTGTCCAGAAAAGCAACCAAAAGCATTGTCAAAACGTTCCATGTCACTTCAGTGGTTCAACTGTAATCATACGAAACTCCAAAAGCACTTTTGTCTGCCAAAAAACTGTAAAAATTACTTTGGAGGGCCAGAAAGCTCTTGGAGTTTGTCTGAAATATCTTAATTTGTGTTTCCAAGATGATCAAATGTTGTTTGGAATGACATGAAGGTGAGTAATTAAAAACAGAATTTTCATTTTTGGTAGAACTAACTCTTTATGGGGGTTAAACTTATGACAGGACCCAAGAGTGAACAGAGGCTTTGGGTCATCTAGTCCGACAGCTGGAAAGCGTCACATAAATCACAGAGACAGGGAGACATGTTGTGTTTGTTATGTGGTGAAATCAGTCCACTCTCATTCTGCTCTCAGTCTGCTTGCGAGACATCGCTGTCGCTGAGGTCAGGAAGCAGAGTAAAATGTGCATTAGCTTGAGTCTGCGTGATCACATTCAGATGGAGGAGCTTCTAATTGCTGAATAAAGGAGCATGTCCATGTGGTTCAGATCCTGTGTGAAGGCAAAAGTGTTTGTCTGCTTTACCGCAAATACGACAAAATCAAGCCCAGATCTGGCATCAAGGGCATCTGTCGTCCTCTCTCTCGGTCTGCATCTCTTTCCTCGTTTGTCTTCATTATAGTTCTCTCCTCTCTTTTCTCCAGTTACTACTTTGTAAGCATGTTTCAGGAACTGAAGCTGGCTGTGAAACACTTTTGATCAACTGCCTGACGACCCAAACTCACACCACATATTTCCAGCAGGAATGAAATCCAGCTTCTATATGTGCACATACCGAACAAACCAAGCACTGAAATATGAAAAATGGCCAAATGTTCTTAGCTTTCACTGCTACAGTATGTAGGATTAGTTATTTGGTTGCATTGATTGACCATTTACAAGTTGCTTTGTTTGTTTGAAATATTCATTCATTCATTCATTCATCCTCTTTTTGGCTTAGTCCCTTTATTAATCCGGGGTTGCCACAGTGGAATGAATCGCCAACTTATCCAGCATTTGTTTCACGAAGCAGATGCCCTTCCAGCTGCAACCCATCTCTGGGAAACATCCATACACACTTATTCACACTCATACACTACGGACAATTTAGCTTACCCAATTCACCTATACCACGTCTTTGCACTTTTGGGGAAAACCAGAGCACCCGGAGGAAACCCACGCAACCATGTGGAGAACATGCAAACTCCACACAGAAATGCCAACTGAGCCAGCCGAGGCTCGAACCAGCGACCTTGTTGCTGTGAGGCAAATGTGCTATACTCACTACGCCACCGTGGTGCCTTGTTTGAAATATGACACATCATATTCAATCACTTTAAACCAGTGGTTCTCAAACTGGGGTACGTGTACCAGTAGTGGTACGCAGGCTTACTTCTAGTGGTACGCGGAGGAATTGCTGAATAAATAATGTAAAAAAATGAACACACTTTTAACCCTTTGACGCGTACGATAACACAGATGTGATCAGTGATTTTATTAGACTAAATCTTTTATTTTATTTTCATTTTTCTAATGTTTGAAAAGTAAGCAGATCTAATTTATAATTTCTCTGTTCAAACTTTTTAGAATGTTTAAAGTGGCTAATAAATAATACATATTTATAATAATATGAATTAATCGCAACGTTTTTGAACTGCGCAGGGCTGTAGCTGCTTAATTACGCCTACTATGCTACTATATGTTAATACTGGTCATTATGGTGGTACTTTGAGAAGCAGTTTTTTCTGAGGTGGTACTTGGTGAAAAAAGTTTGAGGACCACTGCTTTAAACCATGTATAAAAATTTGCATATCACCGTCTTTGTGATATAAGGTGTGAAATACACTAAACAAACACAATTTACTCAGGTTGGCCCTTAATAAAACTGTTGTACTTGAAAAACACACATAAAATAATTAAGTTGTGGCAAAAAATTTTGAAAGAATTGTTTAAGCTCATTTTACATAAGTCGTTTGAACAAGCAGCATTTTTAAAATTCTCTTTCTAACTATCTAAACCAGTGTTTCTCAACTGGTGGGTCGCGAACCAAACGTGGGTCGCAGGAACATTTTCAGTGGGTGGCGGAGTGTGTGGTCTAAAAAACAACAAAAGTTTAATTTTTAAATTGTTTTGCGTATACCGGACTTATATTTTGAAATGCGCGCACTTTTAAAATTCTCTTTATTCCAGACACTAGGTCCGATAGTACAAAAGACAAACAAAACAATACAAAACCACGCAATGTACATTATCGGTCAAAAGTTGGGTCGTTTTTTCTTTTTTGTGTGTTTGTTATAAAGAAAATTATTCTGTTCATCAAGGCGGCATTTATTAAATGTAAAATAAATTGTTAAATCATTTAATAAATATTTATTTATTACTTATTGTATGTAGTTTCAAATGAAATTATTACTACAGTTATTATTTGCTTTTATTACTATTACCATAAATAACAATAATATTAAAAATGATAATAACAATAATAATAAATTGAGTGAGTGATTTCTGAAGAATCCCATGACTCTGAAGACTGGAGTAATGAAGCTGAAAATTCATCTTTGAAATCACTGGAACAAATGATTGAATTAAATTATAAACTACTTTTCAATATTATTTTATAGTGCAATAACATTTCACAGTTTTATAATTTGTACTGTATTTTTGATTAAATAAACGCAGAATCCTACTAAAAATCCTCCAGACCACAAACTTTTGACCGGTAGTTACATTAAAAAAGACAGTTATGCTAATATCTCACCAAAGGTCAGTAAGCACATCAGTAAGCCTAGGGTTTATCAACAACATTAAAATGCTATTCTGAGAATTCTCCAGTTAACAGATAAACCTACAGATCAAATTTCTTATCAAAGCAAAAAATGATTGAACTCTTACCTTACAGAATAATTCACTTACATACACCATCTATGTTTCTTAAGAAGAATCCTCATAAAATCATTGTATGCAACTTGCAGCTTATGGATACTCTCTTTTTAAAATCATACCACAGAGGAGCTTTGTATTAAGAACTGCAATAAGTTCTGCAAATACAAATAAAACTTTATTTGAATACTATTTAGGACAGATAGTATGCAAATTGGAACGCAGCTATAATTATCCAATTTATGAAATGCATGTAAAGTACAGTAAAATAAAGGCTACCATTTTTAAAAAATATTTTTTCTTTGCACCACTGTTGCCACTATCCTCATTCCTTGATTATCATTTCATATCAACAGTTATTAACTATAGCTGTTAGACAATGTGTCATCACCAACCAAGTGTCTAAGACCTTAATTAGTTTGATTAAGTGTTTTGTGTTTTTGGAATTGAATTTAGACCACCAATAATCCTGAAGGGAAAGAAATCCCCCATTGCTGACTGTGGTGAATCAGACACACACCTGTCCTGGAACCGTAACATCAGCAAGTTGCCTCAATGTGTTTCATCTCATACCATTAAATCAACTGCCACCAATCATTTCACAGCGTGGTGGATAAAATTTGAATCATTGGACGTGGTATGATGCACTGACATGCTTGTTTGGCTTGTCTGGTCTTCGGGTTGAAGAGCAGGAGTGATAGATTAGCTGCTGGTGTCTGAGCCATGAATGGCAGAGGGGTGAGAAATGGAGCCGCCAAACCTCGGAATGTCTTGGAATCGTTCCAGGATTCGCAAAGGTGTTTAAAAGTGACTCCAACAGTTTCAGACATTTACGAAAGCACACAGAAGAGTTGTAATGTTACAGACATCCTTCATTTTTATAGCCTTGGAGAACGAAGCAGTGTTTAGGGATCTGATTTCAAATGCAGAGACAAAAGGAGACTGTGAAAGCTTATTTCCGCCATGGGATAAATAACAAGAGAGAATTTTAAAAGGCTATTGCAACTTTGTATCTTACAATATGAAATTTGTTCCTTCACAATCCTTTTATATTTCACAATTCAGACTGGCATTTCTGTGCTGAGTTTGCATGTTCGCCCTGTGTTCACGTGGGTTTCCAGGTGCAGGTGAATTCAGTAAGCTAAAATTGGTCATAGTGTATTGTGTGAATGAGTGTAGGAATGTTTTCCAGTGATGGGTTGCAGCTGGAAGGGCATCCGCTGTGTAAAACATAGGCTGGATAAGTTGGCGGTTCATTCTCCTGTGGCGATCCCTGATTAATAAAGGGACTAAGCCGAAAAGAAAATGAATAAATGAATTCAGAGTTTATAAAATTTACAGTAGTAAGAACTAACTACAGTAACTGACTAACTAACTAAATAACTAACTAAGTAACTAACTCACTGACTAACGGACTAACTATCTAAACTGGTTTCTCAACTGGTGGGTCGCGACCCAAACGTGGGTCGCAGGAACATTTTCAGTGGGTCGCGGAGTGTGTGGTCAAAACAACAACAAAAGTTTAATTTTTAAATTGTTTTGCGTATACCGGACTTTTATTTTGAAATGCGCGCACGACAACCGATCCCTATGGAATCAACGTGGAAAGCGTCACTTTGCCGAGCAACATAGAGAGTCAGCTCATGGAGCTGTCATGTGATAAGACGCTGAAACAGAAATTCAGTGAAGTAAGCCTCTCCCAGTTTTCGCGATCTGAGAGTGCGATCAAACCCATCCCATTCAGAACTATGCATCTGTATGAAAGTGGCTTCTCTTCCTTGGTGCAGCTTGACTTCAAGCAAAGGAACAGGTTGTACATAGAGCCCGATCTTTGGGTAGCACTGTCTAACATCACTCCTGACTTTGAAACTCTTATCACATCAGTAAAGCACATCCTCAGTTATCTCATTATCTTCCCAAGTTACTGTTAAGTGAAACAGATGTTTATAATTGCTGTCATATTAGATGTAAAAATGGTTATGGATGTTTTAATCATTTAAAATTTGCTGGTTTGTTCTGTTCAACAGGATCAGTGTTATTGTTTTATTAACAGTTCAGTTTTGTTTAAGGTAACAACCTTTCCTTACCCTAACCGCTGTTCACAGTGTTTGTCGTTTTTTATTTGTAATATTTCTATAATTTGATACATTTTGTTAAATGTCAGCAATAAAATATTGTTTATTTGTAAGTCTTGCTGATTTTCTCATGATTTTTCTGTCACTACTTGTGTATGTTAACCAACAAATACAAATTAATTATAATTCCTAAAATTATATTACAGTTCCTAAAAATTTGGGTCGCGGATTGATGACCATGTAAAAATGTGGGTCCCGTGGCCAAACCAGTTGAGAACCACTGATCTAAACTAACTAACAAAAAAACTGTGAAAAATGTCTTTGATAAAAAAGTATTTTTTTACGGAATCTACTTTATTTAAAAAACTGAAAAAAATAAACGATAAAAAAAAAACTGAAAATGTCCTGGTAATTTTTCTCAGTTTTTCTTATTTTAAAAAACAGAAAATGCAGTAAATTTCAAGAATATCATCAGTACAATTTACATTTAACTTTTTTCTGTTAATAGTTACACAGAAACTTTAAACTTATACAGTAAACTTAAAATAGAAGCATAACTTTGTAAAAACACTTTTCCTAATTTTGGTAAAGTACATTAAAATATCCTTACAAGGCCAATGTACCTTTCCAAACATGGTACAACGGGTAAAATAGCTGTAAAATGAAAATACGAAAAGTTCCTTCACAATTACAAGTTTTTTTCTGTATTTTTACAGTGTAACTAACTAACTAACTAACTAACTAAATAAATAAATGAATAAATAAATAAAGCCAAAGATTTGTTTAAATATCACAGTCCCAACCTTTTTTTTCCTCCAAAATGCTGACTTTATTTAAATTTTGACTTTTCATGTCAGAATTGTGGCTTTATTGGTGTTGTTTATAATTTATAGGTGTTCTCTTAGTTCTGACTTTATTTATTTTGCCACAGGCTTATTATTTCAGAATTTACTGCATGAATAGTGAACTGTACATTTCTGTGTTATGACTCAAACTTCTGGGTTAATAAAAGTCAGAGTTTCAAGATGTTAACTCTCATAACTGCGTGTGTAAAAAAAGTCAATTTTAAGTCCCCTTAACCAATGTTTTTAAAAATGAAACTTCTACAGAACAAGCCACTGTTATACATGATGCAATGACTTTCCTAATTACCATAACTTGCTTAAATGTCTCTGTAAGCTGAATACCAGTATCTTGAAAAATATCTAGTAAAATATGCAGTACTGTCATCATGGCAAAGATAAATGAAATCAGTTATTAGAAATTAGTTATTAAAACTATTATGTATAGAAATGTTTTGAAAAAAATCTTTATTTCCATTAAACAGAATCTGATAAAAAGAATATACAGAGTTCCATTCAGGAGGGCTAATGATTCTGACTTCAACTATGTGTGTATATATAGCAACAAACAGTGGTCAGAATTATGATATAGTACATTCTGTAGTGAACATGCTTCCGTAGGTAGAAAATCAGAACAGGACAAACTTTAATGAACCTGATGGTTAAATGAGAATAAAAAAAAGAGAAACATGGACAAAGGCTTCAACTACCAGGATGGAATGAAAAGGACTCAGCGGGCTCCAGAATTTTGGCATTCTTTATTGAAGTCTTAATGATGTCCTAGACTATTTTAAGATCCGGAGATGAGCTGAATGAACAGCTGTGTGCCTTAACCAGAACTCATTCCAGACGACTTCAGACACATTTTAAAGCATGTCTGTGTGTGTGAGTGTAGAAGATGAACGGATGAAAGTGGTCTGGAACATTTAAAGTACAAAGAAAACTACAATGAACCGCACAGTGTGATGTACAGGGAAGACTGGTTTAGCTTTGCTGTTGGAGACAGTGACCCATATTGTGTGTATGTGTGTGTACCTTGAATTTCTTAAGTTGTGGGGACCAGATGCACATTTTTGGTCCCTATGAGGAGAACAGCTCATAAATCACACAAAATTAAGTCATTTGAAAACAACAACAAAAAAATTGTAGATTGTTTCCTGTGAGGATTGGGTTCAGGGGGGGTAGAATATACAGTCTGTACAGTATAAAAACCATTACATCTATGGGAAGTCCCCATAAAGATAGCTGTACAAGTGTGTGTGCTTGTTTTCGCATGTTTGTGTGTATGTGTACGCTATTCCCGTAATACACTCACAGGTGCTTGAGACAGGTAGTATTCACATTGATGCCTCAGGTGGTTAGAACACACCCTGACATCTCAGGTTTTCTAGCTGATTTATAGAAAGAGAAATTGCATGTGTGTGGTGAGTAAAGGACTTTCCCTGCAGACTGTTTGATTCTTAGACCTGTGCGTCATGATGGAGTGCAGTGTCCCCTCTTTAGGTCTGCTTTAGGGTTTGATGTGTCATATTCCAGCTGCGTTCACGCATCAAACCAAACATGCCTTCATGTCTGAGAATCACTAAATGTCATGACTAAGCAGAAAAAATGTCAGATAAAGACTGATTTACATTTGCCTTCAACTATTTTGGAGATTCCCAAAATCCGAAAATAGATGTTTCGATTGGATATATTTATATCAATGTGAAATTGGATTATCTGTTTTTAATTCTTATGTACACTCTCAGAAAATAAGGTACACGATGGTACAAATAATGTTCCTTGAGGAACAGTTTTGTACCTTTGTAAAAATTGTACCCTACATCGTACTGAAAAGACCTCTTATGATACTGTTCTGTGCCTTTTATGGTACAACTGAAATGAAGGTACACAATTGTTCTCATATAAAAGGTACAAAAGTGTTGAACAACTCCATCTTTATTACAGTATCTATGAAAATAAATATGACTGCAAAGGCAAAGTGATTTTTATGAACAATTTCCATATTAAAACAAGAATCATCATGTAAAAGTATATGTTTAAAGATACTTATAAACATAAATATTTAGTCCTATAAAACAATAATACAAAACAACTGGTAAAACATAAAACTATAAGTATTGTAAACTGAACATTTAAGGCATTTTAATAAATGTTTGGGAAGCATTTTTGACACTGTTAATGTACAAAGTGTCTTGTCACTGTGGTGGTACCTTTCACAAAGTATACAATATTGTATCTGCAGGTTTTTCAAAACAAAGGTACATTTTGGTTTCCCATGGTTCAAATCATGACTTTAAAAGATACAAATTTGTTTCTTTTCTTAAGGTACAATTCTGTCCCATTAAAAGGTACTGCCCCAATGACAAGGGATTGTACCTTCTTTGGTACAACATTGTACCATTTTTTCTGAGAGTGTATGGTCTGTGAGGAAAATTCTTACCGACCTATTTTTTTTTAGTTGAATGAAATGAGCTTTTCTAGTCATCTTAACTTACATCAATCAAAACAGACAGAAAATATTGTTAACATTTGTATTGTTCGCAAATGTTGAAACCCAATTAACTTATTAAAAGTTATTTAAAATTACAATTTCATTTGCTGTTTGCGACTTTTTGTCATATCATTTTTACTGTATTCTTATTATATAAGTAGTTTTATTTCATAGCACTATTAATTGGGGACCCTGATTTCTGATGACAATATTAGATGTAAAAAAATTGCATTCTAAATATCCCCATTGTAATTTGAACAATATATTGCCTGGATTGGTCAAGTAAATGATCAAACAATAAAACTAAATAGGCGCCACCGTGACTCAGGGGTTAGCACTGTTGCCTCACAGCCAGAAAATCACTGATTCGAGTCCCGGCTGGGCCAGTTGGCATTTGTGTGTGGAGTTTGCATGTTCTTCCCATGCACTATGGGTGAATTGGGTAATCTAAATTGGCCGTAGTTTATGAGTGTGTGTGTGAATTTGTATATGAGTGTTTCCCAGTACTGGGTTGTAGTTGGAAGGGCATCCGCTGCGTAAAACATATGCTTGAGTAGTTGGTGGTTCATTCTGCTGTGGCGACCCCTGATAAATAAGAAACTAAGCCGAAGGAAAATGAATGAATGAAACTTAAAAAAGCTCAAGCTCCCAGTGAATTATTGTTATTTTCCAGATTCATTTCTCTATCTGTTTTTCTTTTTTGATTGAAACTATTAATAAAAAATTTATTTGAGCAGAAATCAAGGTCTCCTGAAGCAAATTGTAAGTGCAAAACAATAAAAAGTACATGTAAATCAAAAAATATTGGAAAACGTTAAGTAATGTATATGTTTTTTACAGAATAGTTTACATGTGTCAAACTGCACTCTAATGCAGTTTAGTTCCAACTCTAATTAAACACAATTGATCAGACTAATTGAGTCCTTCATTCTTGTTTGAAACCTACAGGTAAGTGTGTTGAAGCAGGGCCTGTGCAGGGCAGCGGCCCACCAGGAACTGAGTTTGACAGTTCTTTTGTCACATGCTGTTTTATTCTTATTAATTTATTGCGTACTATATATTATGGAAGTATGTGATTTTGGATGCAGTCAGCGCCTTTAAAACATGGCTTTCATGCTTTCAGGGTTTCAATGTTTTCAAGGTCATTGTTTCATATGTCATCAGCAAAGTTTACAGTTTGACATCCAGAACAGTATTTGTGTTTTGATCAAACCCTTCTGATGAAAGAGTGAATCATCTGGTTTAAACAGCACTGCAGTGTTGATGAGCTGGGAAATATCGCTCTAATGAGGCAAATCTGCTCTCGATCTCTTTAGACTTGACTCACACTCAGATGAGAGATTTGCTGGGGATTAGTGAAAACAGATTGAAACACACACATACATATTGAAAGAATAAATTGATTGCAGCCAGTGGTTTTACTGTAAATGTGACCTCAGTCTTTCATCTCTTTCTCACACAATCACAGTTAGTACTGAGACAATTTAGTTGGTTTTGGTGAAAAGTAGTTTCCTTTTTGCAGTATTATTTGTAAGAGTTGATTTTAATCTAATTCCCTAGTAGCAAAGAATTCTGGCCCAGATTTGGCATGAATCTGGCAGAGCAGGCATTCATCCGGCACTGGCATACGGCATGTGGGCCAAACATGGCCCAGGTTTGGCAGAGGTGGCACCGTCTTTAAGGCGGCACACAATACATGGGCCAGATGTAAAATGTAGTATTTGGGCCAGATGTTATTAACTGATATGTGGGCCATGTAAGTTTGGCCAGTTTGACCCACATTTAAAATATTTCAAGAGTTCGCCCTTAGATATGCTTAGCGTTTATAGCAGGTTTGGCATGCTGTCCCGGGAGAGAACCCTGAGCTCGGAGATATTTGAGCCCAGGGCTCCCACCCAGTCAATAAGCATATAAGGGGATCCGAGATCAGATAGGTCTCGAAGGCTCCCCTTTTGAAAAGAGAGGAAAAAAGGAGGAGATGGGGTGGAAGGGGGGATTCTTCCAAAAACGCAGATAGAGTGGTAGGGAAAGAACTGATCCATTTATAGTAAGCTTGGATCGCTCTGATTGGATTATTGCTGATTACAGATGATCAGCCAGGCGTGCTAATCATATCACAAGCTCCTCTCGAAATTAGTTTATGAAACTTCACTTCAAGAGTTCGCCCTTAGATATGCTTAGCGTTTATAGCAGGTTTGGCATGCTGTCCCGGGAGAGAACCCTGAGCTCGGAGATATTTGAGCCCAGGGCTCCCGCCCAGTCAATAAGCATATAAGGGGATCCGAGATCAGATAGGTCTCGAAGGCTCCCCAAAAATGCTATTATTAATTCGGGACAGCAGCCGCGTATTTCGAAGAATTACCCCCCAAAAAGCTAGAAAGTTTAGTATATCCGGCTGCTGGATATAGTGATTTAGAAAAAAAGCATAGGGGGCTCCAGTTGGAGCAAAGGGCGAAACGGGCTCCTGCGGGAGCCCGAGCAGGGGAGGGGGAGGGGCGGTGGTGGAGGGTGCCAAAGGGGTGGGCAGGGTTGACTTGTAGAGAGTCAAAAAACAATGCTCGAGGAACACTCCTGACGGAGATAGAGCTGGGAAGTGACAGCACTAAATATAAATATATATGTATATATTGGAGTATATATAAATATATATATATATATATATATATAATGGGGTAATCTAGGGCCTGGAGGGGGCAATTAAAAGACTTCAGTGAGTCCGGGAGACTGCAGGGACTTGGGTAGCAGTTCTGATAGTGGTTTACTTTACTTTACTGCAGGGACTTGGGTAGCAGTTCTTATATGCCATCTCCAGCAAGAATCATGACGTGGGATTTGGGCAGTGGAGATTCTTGCTGGAGGGTGAGCGGCAAGTTGGCGACGACTCCGCGGGAGTCAATGCTCAAGGAACACTCCAAACTGGGAGATAGAGCGGGGAGTGACAGCGCTCTATATAAATATATATCCATAAACCTGGGTCCATTGATATATATATATATATAATGAGTTTCAGTGGCCTGGGGGGGGCGGTGACAAGACCCCTGCGGGGGTCTTAGCCCGGGGAACAGGGCTACTTTGGCTGACTCTAACTGGAGTCTGGGGAAAGGGGATTTGGGTGGTGAAGACTCCTGTTAGAGGGTGACGGGCGGGTTAGGTGCTCAAGGAACACTCCAAACTGGGAGATAGAGCGGGGAGTGGCAGCGCTATATATAAATATATATTTATGTACTTGCATATATAGATATATATATATATATATATAAGATGAGGGTTGCTAAGGCCTGGGAGGGGCAATGAGGTGACTTCTGTGGGGTTCTGGCTCGGGGTAATCTTTTGCAGGGTTTGAGCCTTGGGGGGGGGCAGGGTCCGACAGGAGTCAGGACATAGGATGGGGCGGTGTAGACTCCTGCGGAAAAGGCCAGGGGGGCGGGGTGACAAGGGGGCTTGGAGGAACTCCAATTGCTATGTGACTGGGGGAGAAAGCCGAGTACTACTCAGGCTAGAAGGTAGCAAAAGAAGAGAGATTGGCTGGGTCATGCCCTCGCCCTTGAGTAGTTGCTGGCTGGCAGCTGGTGAGGGTCATCAGGGCTTATTTGGGGTGCCCTTGGCGAAGACAAGTAAGTCTTTGGGGCAATGGATGCCCGCCTTCCCAGAGTCTGGGTTTGTTTTTGTTGAAAGGCCTTGTCCTTCTGTGGTGTCTGCCCCCATTCTGAAAAAGAGTAAATACACATGGATCAAGTTGAGACATCTATAAATGAAGAGAAGGGGTTGTGGGGGCAGAAGGGGAATAAGGCTCGGCAGAGCATCTCTGCTTTTGCAGAGGTGCAGTGGTAGTCGGCACTGGTGCATTATGAGTGTTAAATATTGTCAGTAAAGGTATGTAAAGAAGCGAAAAAGGGGGGTCAGCTAGAACGCCACTGCAGTAGCAGTGGTGCTATGTGTGGGTGTAGCTCGACGAAGCATCTCCGCTATTGTAGAGGTGCAGTGGTAGTCAGTATTGGAAGTTATGGAAGTTGACGCATGAAAGTAAAAGCTGTCAGTAGTGATGTGTAAAGGTGAATGAATGAATAAGGGTTCAGCTAAAGTGTCACTGCGATTGCAGTGGTTTAAATGGGTGAGTGTAGCTCAGCGGAGCATCTGTGCTGCTGCCGAGGTGCAGTGGGTCAGTATGGAGGCATATGTGCTCCCACCAGCATATGCTGCTGTATTTATGAGGGGGGTGTGATGATAGTGGTATTGGGAAGCAAGTATATATGAGCTGGTTTGGAGCTTCACTGTTGCAGCGATTAAAGCTCAGGGCAACCCCTAAATAGGGCCAACCTGTGGTGAGAGTAAATGGAAGGGTTTGAGTTAGGAGGAAACTATAAATGAAAAAATATGGGGAATGGTAGTGAAGGAGCTTGTATGTTAATGGGATGGGGGGGGGGGAGAACAGCAGAATAAAGCTTATGCTTAGAATGCATGTGGGAGAAAGTCAGCTGGAGAGGGTTAGCTGGGTGGAATAGCTCTACTGTGGTGTAGGGAAGCTAAGGGGGTTTTAAGATGGGTGTGTGGGGGAGGGGATGTCAAAATGTGTATAAAATGTCCTGTGTGTAATTGATCTTGTTTTGCTATGGGTAGTAAAGTACAATAATTCCTTCATCCCACCAAGTTAGATCAGATAGGGGAATTTGGGATAAAAATTATGTCAGATTGAAACAGTGAGAATATGGCATTGAGGGCCTGAGCTGTGTGAGTGGGAATGCATCCTTGCGTGGAGCGTGAATGTATTTAGAATGGATGTGGAATGTAACAGGCTGGATGAGGGTCCGATTCTGCGGTTAGCTTCTCCGTCTCTGAAAAACAATAGAAAATCGGAAATGAAATGTTATACAACATGGTACATGTAGAGCAGACATAATGAGTTGTTTTGGCTGATATCAGGGTGAGGCATCTTAAAGGGGCGAGTGCAATTGTGATTTTACATGCTTTGTTAATGTGTGCTACAATAGTTTGTAGTCATAATGTGCAAGGATAAAAAGGTGGGCCTTCGTTCCCCTGCAGGGTGGCAGATGAATGGAGAGCTGGTGTTCCAGGAAGTACCTCTTGAAGACTGAAACAGTGAAGTAATAGCAGAGTTTAAGTTTAAACCCCTTAGTGTCATAGAATTGTTTAACAACAAAGCAAATCCATCTAACGTTGAGTCGATGGATGAAACAATCACTGCATTGTCAAAAACACCCTTCTTCCATTCATATCAGGCAAGCGAAAGGTTTGTCTTTGTAATTTATTTATTTTTTTATTTTTTTTTATTTTTTTTTAATAAATTTTATTTATTTATTTATTTATTTATTTATTCCCTTCTCTAAAACACTGAACTTGAAACTTATATCCCCACATGGTATCCAGAATAAATGTTTATCGTGGGCTTGTTTTAATCCATGATAAAATAGCGTTATGTTTGGATACACTGACGAGCAAATCTGGCCCAGTTCATTCACAAGGCTTTTTCACGGAGTCCATTCATAAATCTGTCATGGGCGAGACCGTCTCAAGTTGGGAGGTCATTGGATGTTGACGCTTCTTCAGCTCTTGGTTCAAAGGAGTGTCAATCAAAGTCGCGGCCATTTGATTGGCCGAATTTCACAGTGTTTATATTATGACGTGACTTGGTGTTCTAGTGAACGTGCTCCAGCGATCGGCTTGGATTCAACCGTGCGTTTCATGGAGGTTTGTCGACGTCTGAATATACTGCGGACCAATGTTTTCCGGATTATATTTCGTGGACCCTTGCAGTCTGGTTGCTTCGGCTGTTGGAATATTATGCATCTGTGGACCGGCGGGAGGTTTGAGGTGAGTTTTTGGGTTAAAATCATTCACGCTGGTCTCGTCTTCCAGATTATTTATAAATGTTTTAGTTGGAGAGTACTTATTTTGCGGGGCTTCTCCTCAAGCATGCGATGTACAGTACTGCGGGTGAAGTCCGGTTTTTTGCATAGGCTTGGATCGCCGGCGTCTTTGAGTTTAGTCGGAGTTATCTTTTGAGAAGCATATTGAAGTAGAAGGCGGAAGAGCTGGTGGGCTGGCGTCTTGCGGGGCTCGATTGCTGGCGAGGCGGAAGATGAAGCTGGGGTGGTCCTGTTTTCTTAAAAACGTGGTCTGGATGATTTCCTGTTTGGTGCTGTACTTTGTGTAGCCTTTTTTGATTGTCCGGGTTGAGAAAGTTCAGTTTGAGCGTTGGAGAGCTGGGGATAGCGGGCGTGGCGTGACCGGGCGGCTACTTGACGTGTCCATGGTGGGCGAAGTCTGAGGAGTAATGGCGGAGTACAGCTTATGAGATCGGCTTTATTGCATCGTGGTGGGAGGGGAATACCGGCGTCTGAAAGATGTTTACGGAGTTCCAGGATGGTGATTTTATTGGAGACGTGGGATGACGATCTGCCGGAGGCATCGGAGGAAGCTGGTGAAGGTAGGTGGCGGCTTGGCGATGGTGAATTCGGGCGGCGTTGTGTTATCGCCGCGCGGATGGGCCTGCGGCCTCTCGCTGGGGCCTCGAGTCCGTTTGCTGACGGGGCTGCCTGTCGTTGCGCCGCTGCGGGCGTGTCGGAGAGAGCTGAGCTCTCACTGGTTGTCATGGCGTTGTTGTTGTTGCTGTTATTTCCATTTTGTCGGCGTCAATTCTTGTTGAGAAGTGTCTTGGTTGTCTGACTGGTTAGTCGGATTGTTTGTTTTGGTAGTTGGTTGGCTAGTAGGCTGGTAGGTTGGTAGGTTGCTGAGGCGTGTTGCTTAGCTTGTGTTCTTCCAAAAACGCAGATAGAGTGGTAGGGAAAGAACTGATCCATTAATAGTAAGCTTGGATCGCTCTGATTGGATTATTGCTGATTACAGATGATCAGCCAGGCGTGCTAATCATATCACAAGCTCCTCTCGAAATTAGTTTATGAAACTTCACATATTTTTTATTTTCAAGAAAAGAAAAAAACATTTTTACCAATCAGGTCACTTTGAGAAAAAGCACGGCCATAGCACGCCTAAAGTGCAGTGATTCATGGGTTTATCAATTTCCTTGCTGTAGTAACACACCAACAGACACAACCAGTTCAGGCCCAATTATGGGTGATTAACTTGGCTGATTCTTGGCCCAGATATGGTCCATGTTTGGCCCTTGTCTGGAAGCTAGACTTGGTCCTGTCATGTACCGTAATTCACTGCGGCATGTGGGCCAAGCAAAAGCTGATTGTGTGGGCCAGAGCTGGGCCAGAGATATTTTGCTATGTGGGTTGATGTTGATGTCATTGACTGATTTCCTTTGATTGACATGCTGTTCTCTCTGCTCTACTGGACAGGTGGTTTTGCGAGGGGCGGGAGCTGCACCACTGCCCTGATATCCAGATCTGTCGTGATGGTGACCTGCACACTCTGGTGATCACTGAAGCGTTTGAAGACGACACCGGCAGGTATACCTGCGTAGCTTCCAACGCACTGGGAGCAGATAACACCTCTGCAGAGGTCTATATTGAAGGTGAGATCTCAGCTACGGCTACATTGCTTTCTTTTGCTTTTGTGCTTTTTCCATGTATTAAAGCACATTGTTATATATAGTAAATTCAAAAATCAAAAACAAAATATATTTACTTGAAAGTCTCCTTTTTCAGCGTTGAACACGATTGTCATTGGATAAAGTGTCTTGACATTTAAGAAAACCTAGACTAAAAGCCCTGACCAAACCTCTCATCAGCATAAAGAATCAAAAGACTAGAGTAATCTTTGCTGAGGAGCATGTAGTGTAGGCAATGAACACATCCAAGGTTCATTTAAGTGTTGAAAGTAAGTTTTGTTTTCATCTAAACACTATTTGTTTTCATCTAAACATGCAAATTAGACTTATGCGCAAAACTGGAACATCGCATAAAAACATTTTCCCATAAGGCACCTTTTTTCATCCAATGAGTCAAAGAGAACAAAATCGTCACTTTCTGATAAACTGGCGCCAAATATCGAAAAGAAAATCTACAGTAGACAGTACTGTGGGCCTTTTTTTTATATAATAAATGGCTTGGGCCTCAAAAAACTAAGATTGACTCAACGAAGGCGTAGTGTTTTTGGCATCTTGGCATTTCCATTAAATATTTTTAATGCGTTATTCCACATTGAGCATAAAAATAAGCGGATGGAAACAGCAACTTTATGAAGAGATTCTTATCGTGTTTGGTTCTGACCTGGTGAGCAATTCCAGCTGCATTGTGAACCAATTGTCCATTGAGATTCTCCACATTATCCTGTCCTCTTGTGTCCTCTTGCATTTATCTTGTGGTCGACCTACTGCTTGAATGATTTAATCACATTGTCAATATGCAATATCTTGATTTAGAATGGACAACTTCTCTTGATAAGGCTCATCTTTTTGGTCTTCATCCAGTCAACCTGAGGCTTTAGTCACTTTAGAACGCTTTAGATCCTGCAAATTCAATGAAAACTAGAATGTTTGGCTGCCAGTTACATAGCAATTGTCAGGTAATAAAAGTACATTTCTTTGAGTGCCAGATTGACATAATAACTGGGAAGAATTTGAAAGTGTTCTTTAATTTTGATTTTAAATCAGTCTTCTTTCAAATATCTCATTGAAGTTTTATATACTTTGCTTCTTTGTACAAAACAGTTTTTTTACTTATGATATGATACGTTAAAGCAAGCAATGGCCTTGAAATTTAGGAAAGTGTAGGTTGTTCCCTAATTGTGATTTTCACTTTATGTTCTTCCTCTCGTGGCCTTTGACCTTTTGGCCTTAGCTGAGAGTGCATTATCTAATAGCCCCTAATTCATTCAGTGCCATAAAGGTTCTTGTTACTCCACCCAAAGCACAAGGCAGGTTGTTTAGGAAAACTGACCTTAAATATACCCCAAGGCCAATGATCCATCAAGAATTTACAACCCTCACAGAAGTCAATTACAAGCAGCTTTTAATATACAAGCAGCTTTCAAGGAGCTCTCTGTTGCTCAACAGAGATGTTGAGTTCCCATAACTTGAGTGTGAGAGATGTTTGCATGATCATTCCTGATTGCACGGATTCCTGTTAAAATGACTGGATTTTGCTAATGCAGTTTCATACAGTAGAGCAAAGATAAATGTAACTAGACCTTTACTGAAAACAATACAATAAAAGCAGCATGTACCTCAAAAAGACGTCATACTTCAGTTTTCTTCACATCGACATACATTCATTTTGTCAACAAATAAAACATTTAATGATTAATTGTGATTAATTGCATGCTAAATGTAAATCTAATTTAGAGTACACAGAGAGTTCAATAGCAAAGAGCTAATTTAAAGCATGTGGTCATTTTATACAAGTTTACTGAAGCTGCAGTACTGAGCAGGACCACAGTTTTTCTTAACTTCAGCATTTTTTTCTCATCCAAATGTCTCTTTTGCTGCTTTCCAAGTTTGACATTTGGAAAATTCTGGCAGGCAAATTTGGATCATGTAAAAGAGTGTGACTAATGGACCCTTTTCACATTTCCGGCTTTCTCAGCAGCGGAAATTGTGATAGTAGGGTAAACTTAGAGTGCAGTAAATGTGAGAGCACAGCAAATATATATTTTTTTACAATAATATTTACTCAAATAATAACAAAATTTAACAATAGTTTTATCAAGACTTTTAAAAAAGGAAAAAATGTGAGAGACAGCAGAAAGAACAATTTCAAATTTACTGTCCGCCCATAAACACTACATTAGAAACACCCTGCATAAGCGGTAATTAGCTTGTTGCAATTTGATCAAAGTTGATATAATACATATACATAAACACATATATAAATGTAGAGTAGATAAGCTTAAAAAAATCTAAATATTAAAAAACTCTAGGAGTTAACATGTTGATGGATGTTAAGAGCGCCAGAACATTCATTCATTCATTTTCTTATCGGCTTAGTCCCTTTATTAATCCGGGGTCGCCACAGCGAAATGAACCGCCAACTTATCCAGCATGTTTTTTTACGCAGCGGATGCCCTTCCAGCCGCAACCCATCTCTGGGAAACATCCATACACACTCATTCACACACATACACTACGGACAATTTAGCCTACCCAATTCACCTATACCACACGTCTGTGGGGGAAACCGGAGCACCCGGAGGAAACCCACGCAACCACGGGGAGAACATGCAAACTCCACACAGAAATGCCAACTGACCCAGCCGGGGCTCGAACCAGCGACGTTCTTGCTGTGAGGCGAACGTGCTACTCACTACGCCACCGTGGCGCCCAGCGCCAGAACAGTCTTGTGAAAAGAATCCATGAAGGATTGATACCAAACATTACATGATCTCTCATTCAATTTCTTGTCAGCTTAGTCCTTTTGTTAATCTGAGGTCGCCACAGCAGAAATGAACCGCCAAATTATCCAGCATATGTTTTACGTAAACATAACTTTACCAGTGATGGGTTTTAGCTGCAACCCATCACTGGGAAACATCCACACACACTCATTCACACTCATAAGCCAATTAAGCTTACCCAATTCACCTATGGTGCATATCTTTGGACCTGTGGGGGAAACCGGAGCACCCAGAGGAAACCCACGTGAACACGGGGAGAACATGTGAACTCCACACAGAAATGCCAACTGACCCAGCCGAGACTCGAACCATTGACCTTCTTGCTGTAAGGCGTTTGTGCTACCCACTGCGCCTTCATGAGACCCCGTATCATGATTTCTTTTTTGAATTAAATAGAGGAAAATGTTAAATCTGCAAGTTTCATTAATGTGAATTAAATAGAATTAATTTACGTTGTGGATGCATTAAATGTTGAATTAATAAAATAAACAAACTCTGCCGTGTCTGCAGAAATGTTTCATCCTCTGTGTGTGTTTTTTTGTTTTGTTTACAGTATATTATTTATCTGTGTGTATTGAATTTACATCTTATTACTGTAACTGACGCCGTTAGGGAGAAAAAGGGTAAGGGGACATTAAAAAGATGTAAAAATGTGTAAACTGATGCTACTGTTAAATTATTGAAGAAAATGAAAAAAAAAATAATCATAAAAGAATGTTTCATGCTCAAATTTTGATGTGGTCGTGGCATCAAATATTTTAAACCAGCAATTGCAATTGTTTAATTCTCATTTTCTCCTGGTTTCTCTCCATGAAGGTGCTTCCTCCTCAGACTCAGAAGGTGAAGGATCTGTGTCGAAGTCTAGGTCTGGAGCCATGCCACAGTATGTGTTACAGCATGCTCTTCCAGCATGACCTTAAACTCTTTGACCTCATCTGACTGATTAACCTGTCACTGCGTACATTATCTAATTCTAGCTCCTAATTCAGCCAGTGTCATTAAAGTTTGGAATACATGCCTGAAACTCACAGCTGGTTGTTTGGATATAATCTGACCCTATAAAAAGGCTGAGAATTTGCTTTTAAAAAAGGCCAGTAATTAAACAGACCATGCAGTTTAAACTTCTCGCTTACTACTGTACTGTACTTGAACTGTTTTCGGTCACCTGGTCTTTCAGTTCTTCCCTTCCTGTTTACACCAATTATTAAGCATTTGGCTCTGGTTCCCAGTGATATCATCACACTCTTTTGGGATTATGCTCTCATTGGTTTCAAAAGTCATTTATAAGGTGCAAACTGCATAGTGAAAATTCAGACAGTGTGAAGTGGATATTACTTCGCTGTGTGTGTGAGTTGGTGCGTGTTAGAGAGCAATTACCCCACATTGAGAGCATGTAAACAATTTCCAATGACACAATGTTCATTTTAAGCCTACATTTGAGTTTGCTGTTGGAAACTTCATGTTTTGAAAACCTTAAAAGATCTTCATAGATCATCACAGATCACACTGTTTGACATGGATGTAATGATCTTGGATGCGATAAGTATGCAAATGATGATGAGACCTGTTAAATCTTAGGCTATGATGTAGAGTATGATGTCATCAGCATGTTCTAGGTATAAACAAACAGATTATTAATCTAAAAACATAATTACATTTCTGGCACATTTCTTTTAGAGGATTTTTTTTGCTGAATGTCTTTGTAGGCTAAACCGGCTGTACTTTAACCACTTTTTTAAAGTGGTTTTTAACCTTGTTGATTTAAAACAAAAGAAATTGCCACGATTATTTCACATTGGTCATGTTTTGTCTGGGGGTAGACGAAGTCACACAATATACAAACATTAAGTATCAGCCTATTTGGGATTGATATAACTTGCTTTATTTATTGAATTAGATTTCAATCTCACTATTTAGTTGGCCAGATTTGGCAGATACTGTTGTGTTTTTTAATCATTCATTAATTTTCTTGTCGGCTTAGTCCCTTTATTAATCAGGGGTCGCCACAGCGGAATGACCCGCCAATTTATCCAGCATATGTTTTACACAGTGGATACACTTCCAGCTGCAACCCATCACTGGGAAACGTTTGTGTTTTTTAATAATATTTTAAAATTGTATTTCGAGATTTACATTTCTTTTTTGGGTTATATATTTTTATTTTGCTTTTTCCAAAGTTAACAATACAGAACATCAAAACAAAGCAGCAAACAAACTAAAGTAAAACACACACACTCACAATATATATAAAAAGAAAGAATAAGTAAAATAAAGAAATAAATAAAAAAGGAGGAGATACAATGTAAACCAATGGAGAAAACAATTTTGTCAAATCAAATCATGTGGTACTGTTTTAATGTAATTCAAAAATGGATTCCAAATCTTTTTAAATAATTCACCCTTCCCTCTTAAAGAATATGTGATCTTCTCCAGTGGTATACAGTTGCAAACTTCTGAGATCCACAGTCCAATTGGTACATCAATGTCTGTTTTCCATTTTAAAGCAATGCATTTTTAGCTCGAGATTTACATTTCTAATTTAGGCTAAATTCATTCATTCATTTGCTCTTTGTCTTAGTCCCTTTATTAATCTGGGGTCGCCACAGCAAAATGAACCGCCAACTTATCCAGCATATGTTTTACGCAGCTGATGCCCTTTCAGCTGCGTAAACATATGCTGGATAAGTTGGCGGTTCAACCATCACTGGGAAACATCCACACACACTCATTCACACACATACACTATGGACAATTTATCTTACCAAATTCACTTATGCTCTTGCTGTGAGGCGATTGTGCTACCCACTGCGCCACTGTGACGCCCCTTAGGCTAAATTATTTTATTATATTTTCTTTTTGTGTTTTTGTCATTAATATTTTTTTGTATTTTAATATTTCTGAATACATCAGTATTTAGTACATTACATTAAAAGGATTATGAATTGCATTTTTCATTGATCATTGAGGTCCACATACAATGTGAACAAGATTTTTAATTCAATTCAGTTCAATTCATCTTTATTTGTATAGCGCTTTTACAATGTAGATTGTGTCAAAGCAGCTTCACATGCATTATAAAAGATGTAAACAGTGTCAGTCCAGGTTTCAGTGTTGAAGTTCAGTTTAGTTCAATTCAGTGTGGTTTAATATTCACTGCTGAGAGTTTTTTTTACATAAAACTCTACTAGATTTTAGAAGTTATGGGCTATTACAAACTGTTTTTGACATCTCATTGAAACATGCAGTGTTTTCAGCTCTTTAAGGTAAAAAACCATTGATGTGATTTAGCAGTTGTACCAATTATACTGATGCTGTTTTGGTGTCTAAAAATAGTTTGTCATTTTATAGCAACATAACAGTTGGATCCAACATTATCAGCATTGAACCATATTTTATTTTCAGTCTTTCAGTTTCTTGCAATGCATCTATTTTAAAAATGGAATTTACTGTAAAAAACAAAATGTACAATGTCATTATTATAGTACAATAATGCCTAATTTTTCAATTCATGACCTATTTAAACTAAATGAAAATGAAATTAAAAAGTTGCCTTAGCAGCTGAAAGTAGTGTGAGTTGTTTTTTCATGCATATATATTTTATTAAATTATATTTTTGTACATGCCAATTCCCATTTATTTATAGGGCACTAAAAGATTTCTTATGGTTTTTATTTTAGTTAACTATAATATCCTACTACTGAAGCAGATTCCAACCACTGAGGAAAAATATAGTCGAGCTATTTGTGTATTTTATTCCAGTTCCTCCTCAACTGGGTCACATATAATGAACTGTAACTTCAGTCTTAATGGACTGTAATGGAAAAAAAAAAGATTGATTCACTTGTCATCACTTTAAAATTGTCTTCAACGTTGAGCCAAGATGACTCAAAATGTCCTTTTTGTAATTATGGTTTATTTTATTAAATGAATATTGCAAGATGTAAGAGGTATACCATTTTTAAGCATTTTCTTTTACATTTAACTTTATAGTAATATGTGTTTTACTAAAAGATAACTTGTATGATTGCAGATGTTCTCTGAGGTCTGAATGAGTTTTAATAAAGTGTTTTTGATGTGTTCTCTAAGGGCACAGAAGAAAACCAGCTCAGTTTCTCTGACGATACACACATCTTCACCAAAGAGCCCAGAGGCTCAACCTCATCGCTCCACTCTGGTCCAGCCGATTTCTACTACACCACAGAGAGTGAGAAAACACACACACACACACACACACAGGATTGATTAATTTTACTGTATATTTTTGCACTTTTGGTTCCATCATCCGAAAATAACAAGTTTTTGATTAGGTTTTTACTCAGCAGCCACCATGTCTTGAAACATAATTTTGAAATGCGCATATTTAATATGTGACAAACCTGTAAAAGTGTCTTTGTCCTTTCGAAGCTCTCACTCCTGGAGAATACAGGACACAACTGCAATCTCAGCATTAGTAAAAGATAACAATCCAGTAATGTTAATCCAGTTCATTTTCAATGGGCAGAATCTAATTTCGATGGACAATAAAATTTTAACTGGACTTTCCTTCAATCATGCACCAAAAAACCTGTATAATTTTTTCATTCATCCATTTTCCTTCGGCTTAGTCCCTTTATTCTTCAGGGGTTGCCACAGCGAAATGAATCGCAAACTTATGTAGCATAAGTTTTACACAGCGTATGCCCTTCCTGCTGCAACCCAATACTGGGAAACATCTATACACACTCATTCACACATATACATTACAGCCAATTTAATTCATTCAATTCACCTATATGGCATGTCTTCATGACCCACCGTGTCAACCATAAATTGTTTTTATAAAACAAAAAATAAATGGAATTTGTGTGTTTTTAATGATTTTTAACTTGTTCCAGGTGTTAACAAAAACAGGTTTCATTAGATTTGTCCATCATATTTGCAAACCTTAACTGGCTACAGTATGCAACCAAATAATTCTTTGGGAATTAAATCGTATTTGTTGTTTTTGTAGAATGAAGGGTCATAACTAACTTTCATGTCCTTCTAAAATTCTCCTTCCATTTGCGAAGTGAAGCAGAACATCATTTGAGCCACAGACAGCTTGTTTTGGCTCTGGGAGTGGGTCATTTTACCACTAAAAGAAATACAAGCAGCACAGCACAAAGCTTTATGTACGTTTTTTTCTAATTAGAACCCTGAAGATATAAATATGTCTGCTCCCTAAAACAAAGAAAGAATGCTATTCACAAACACTAGAAAATTCTAAAAAATTATAGATTCATGCAACGTGTACAGTACATCAAAAAAATCAAATATGATTTGAAGCTTGGCATATTTAGATGTAAATCAACCCAAATCATCACTTTATTTAGCATTTTTGTAAACACCACATTCCCGTTCATCATTCAGTAAGATTTAATTCTGACTGAAACAATGATGTCCATGTAAATGGAGCCACAGACTACAATCTACACATACTACAAATGCACAAATATGTCTGGAAGACTCATCATGAATGACAACAGCAGATGGACTTATAAAATCTCACTCTCTCTGGAAAGATCCATCACCATAACCACACTTCTCTCCCTTTCTCTCTGTCAGGTCCAGAGTCCAGTTTCTTCACTGTATGCGGGTGATGCTCTTGCTAAAGCGCCCCCTAGCTTCACTAAGGTAGCCACACAGCCACAAAAAACCTTGAGCTGCATTCACAGCTAGCTTGAGAAATCAGAAATGAATCATGGTATGAACTTTCTCAGACGATTCTTTTTACTGTGTGATTGGTCATGTGACTCAGCACTTTGAACAGGCCTAGACAGAGCCGCAGACATCAATGCCAAAAGCTGTTTTCTCAGTGCGCTAAATCATTTTCCACCTCCTTAAAGAAAGAAGTTTGTTTTTGTAGACCCCTATCATCCCACTTGGTCTTTCTTCTGAGAGACTTTAATCTTCCTAATGAGAGGATGTGCCTTTTTATAATACATGGTTTCGTGTCATCATCATAGTCTTAAACAAACAGGCATACTTTTTGACTTGAACTTTAAATAAACCTATAACCTGTCACATGTAACCACAAGCCTGTTACACACACGTACTGTACACAAAGCTTCAAAGAGTGAACACACAACTGAAAGCAACTCACATGCACAAGTATAAACAAACTACACTTGGACTTTTGACTTTTATGCGTTCCTGACAGCTTCTTTCCTGCTAGTCTATTATGTCTTTAGTGTAAAGGAGTGTGGACTTGACAATGAAAGAGGTGCTGAAGAAAGAGCAGAATTAGTGGTCTTTCCCTTTAGTTTTTCTCTTCATGTGTCTGTCCTCTTTGCCTTTTAGCTCTCAGTCAGTATTTCCAGTGCTAACCAGTGGTTCTTTGTAGGTGTTGCAGGACGCACAGGCGTCTGAAGGTCAGGTGGTGGTTCTAGAGTGCCGAGTCAGAGGTAGTCTTCCTCTGCGGGTCCAGTGGTTTCGAGAGAGCCAGGAGATCCAGGACTCTCCTGATTTCCGCATCCTACAGAAGAGTAAGAGGAAATAAGTGCACTAAAATTCAGTAGTATTTTAGCTGGTGTTAGCAACACTGTTCTTCAGGTACTTTTATTGTAAGGTAAACAAAAATGATTTACTAAAAAACAAAGTGTTATCGACACTTTAAAAAAAAATTGCATTGGGACAGTTTGCAAGTAAAATGATCTGTTGGTATTTGGGATTATACTGTATATATTTTTTGTAACTTTTCCAGAAAACATCAAAATGAGATATGTGTGCCAAAATAGAGACAAATTTGCAAAGCATTAGCGAAACCTGTTGAATCTACGCTAAATTCATTTTAATTGGCACAAATATAATTCCTTACTGGTTAGGCCGACAATCAATCAATCTTTTTAGAAAAAATAATACTTTCTTGTGTGTTTGCCTTCACATTGGGGAAAAATATCTGCCTCACACTCTCGCATTCGCACAGACACTCATACACCACGGCCAATTTTGTTTACCCAGTTCACCTATACTGCTTGTCTTTGGACTGTGGGGGAAACCAGAGCACCCGGAGGAAACCCACACGAACACAGGGAGAACATGCAAACTCCACACAGAAATGCCAACTGGCCCAGCTGGGACTCGAACCAGCAACCTTCTTGCTGTGAGGCAACAGTGCTAATCACTGAGCCATATTCCACACACATATTTTCTTGTTGTGAATAACTATTGTTATTAACTATTTATTTTTATGTTAGGTTTATTGGTGTGCTGATTACAGATTTGTAATAGTGTTTGTATTTCTTTCTCATTTCACATGTCATTCTTTCATCAGAGCCAAGGTCAGCAGCAGAACCCGGTGAGTTTCTTTCTTTATTCATTCATTCATTCATTCATTCATTCATTTTATATTCGGCTTAGTCCCTTAATTAATCAGGGGTCGCCACAGCGGAATGAACTGCCAACTTATCCGGCATATGTTTTTACGCAGCGGATGCCTTTTAGGCTGCAACCCATCACTGCAAAACAGTTTCTTTTTTAATCATTATTAACATTTACCCCTAAATTCCCCTTTAACACTCTTCTTATTCATTAAAAACTATATCAAGATACGTGTGTACATATAGATATTTCTCGTAACCTCTCGGCCAACATATGATGTAAACCCCCAAGTCTTGATGTCATTACTGCACAATACGACCAAGATATGACTTGACAATCTATGATTAACAGAATACATTAACAGCACAAGCGCATGTCAACACCCGAGCTGAAACCACCAATGAGTCACATACTTTCACGTATCTACCGCTTACCTTCTCGCTTTAAGGGTAGTAACTTTACTCTCGTCAACGTGTCTAATTCTGCTCCCTTGTTCAGCAGAACCAAAACAACAAAATAGTCATCCAAAAATGACATAGAAATTGATCATCGAAAATTACATAGAAATGGACCAGATTGCAAGTATTAGCCAATCACTCGTTTTTACTTACCAGAAATGTTGTAAAAGTCATCAGAAAAAGGGAGTGTGGGCACATTTCATAATGATTTTAACTGCAACAATGCATATGCTTGATAAGCAAATGGATATAGTGAGGTGTTTTGGTGTTGATGTTGACAAAACCAGCCTGCGTAAACTGTATTAACATCAGTTTCTTAACCTCAATGGAATCTCAGGTGATTTAGTCATCAGTGTCCCAATGTTTATGTCTCAAAGCCCTTTATAGTGCCTGAATTAGTGTTCACATTTTACTGAATCACCTCACTGGAAGCAAGAAAAGGGAATGAGACAAGGCCTATGACTGTAGGAGCAGACTTTCCTATGCTATTGAATCACATCTGTAACCATCAATTACCTGTCTAGCTTCACCACACCTGTCTGTCTAATTGTCTGTCACCTGTCTATATCTCTTCCTCATTACAGGCAATGTTTATGTAATGCTGTTGTCTTCGTAGTATCGCAGGCTCTTTATTACCATAATGAATTGTGTTGTAAAACTGTCCAGTTCTAATAGTTTTACATGTGTCGACATGTAATTGATTTAATCAGTTTCTGGTATTACTTGTGAATTTGACTGTAATTGATGTCGTGATGTGTTTGGTTTTACAGAGGAAATTTGCACGTTGGTGATTGCGGAAGCGTTCCCTGAAGACGGAGGTCTATTTTGCTGTACAGCAACAAACGAACATGGCTCGGTTAATAGCACTGCACAGCTCACGGTCACACCAGGTGTGTTTAAACTGCGTGTACGATGACTGTGTAAGAGGTCAAAGCATTACATTGGTTTAGATTAAAATGGAAAGAAACGTCATGGTCCGCTATGACACATGTTGAATAATCTGTGATCAAACTGTCAAATAAATAAACAAACGAATAAACGAATGAACAAACAAAAAGATAAATATCTTAAACACAGTACTAAATATAAGATATAAATTGTACAAAGGTTTGGCATCAGTAAGCTGGGATTTTTGTGTTCACTAATGTTGCACTTATTTGATGTGAATTACAGTAATATTGGCAGTTATTATTGGAATTTAAAATAAATATATTGTGTATCTTAAAATATTTAAAAATTTAAATTTTGAATTTTCACCAGCCATTACTTCATACTATATATTGATTTTCATTCATTCATTCATTTTCTTTTTGGCTTAGTCCCTTTATTAATCCGGGGTCGCCACAGCGGAATGAACCACCAACTTATCCAGCATTTGTTTCACGCAGCGGATGCCCTTCCAGCCACAACCCATCTCTGGGAAACACATTCATACATTCTCATTCACACACATACACCATACGGACAATTTTAGCTTACCCAATTCACCTGTACCGCATATCTTTGGACTGTGGGGGAAACCGGAGCACCCGGAGGAAACCCACGCAACCACGGGGAGAACATGCAAACTCCACACAGAAATGCCAACTGGCCCAGCTGGGGATCAAACCAGCGACCTTCTTGCTGTGAGGCGAACGTGCTACTCACTACACCACCGTGGCGCCATGTTGATTTTTGATACTTTAAAATGTTACTTATCATCAGTGTTTAAAAACTGTGCCGTTTTTGAGGAAGTTTAAAAGAACGGCATTTATTGGACACAATAAATTGATCTGTTTTGATCCATTTATTGTGTCTTTACTGAAAAATGATTTGAATTGTCTAAATGAATTGTCTTTGTAAAGAAATATATAATACAATACAATATAATATAATATAATATAATATAATATAATATAATATAATATAA
>CAIGQQ010026964.1:19427538-19438693 GCA_903798035.1 Danio albolineatus | reverse complement strand
TATTATATTATATTATATTATATTATATTATATTATATTATATTATAATGTTTGTGACAAAAAGCACAAAACAATGTAAATGTGCTCACCTTATTCTCATCTTCAAGTTGTTCCAAACCTTTAAGAATTTCCTTTGTCGGACAATGTTTTGAACTGGTTGCCACTGACATTCACTGTGGAAGAAAAAGGAAGTCAAAGGTTACCAGTTTCCAGCATTATTCAGAAAATCTTCTTTTGTGTTCAATACAGAGGAAAGAAATAAGAAACACAAATAGATTTAGAACAAATAACAGATGGCTAAATGATGATAGAATTTTCATCTTGGGGGTGAAGTTGGAATTATACTTTTAATGCATTCTTGCTAAATACAAGTAGATTTAATTATGTATTATAGTATTACTGGATCTAATTTAATAAACATTTTAATAACTGCCGCTAGCAAGTTTTTCACAAAAGACCTAGAAAATCAATACAGGCATTTTATTTAGCATGTTTGAGCAGCACAAAGTGAAGGCGAACACAATTGACTATGCTCAGTCCTTATATGGAGACAGGGAGATGCAGGATTGGCTGGAGGATCACAGGCTCCGCGCTGTATTGGCTAACAGTGTTAAAGTAGCCCACTGGGAATAAAGCAGCTTTCCAAATATGGAAGAGGGAGTCCAGAACAGGCCATCTCAATAAAAAACTGTTACTGGAAGACTGGAGAGTAAAGAAAAAGAGAAGTGAAAGTGGTTAAAGAGAAACTGGTTGCCAGTCATTTTGAAATAAAAAAAATACTTGAATGCTGCTTGAGTGCTGGTTTGGAAATACAGAGAGGAGGTTTATGTTCTTAGATAAAATATATATATATATATCATGTTCATAGTTATATGATGTAATACAAAATTTAAAGGGACAGTTTAAATATTAAACTATAGAAAAAAGTCAGGCATCTTTAGAGCAAGAATCATTTGATTACATTAAGAAGCTACAGTAATAGTAATTCATTGTTATTTGGAATATTTTTAGGTCACACTTTATTTTGATGGTCCGTTTGTTGAATTTAAGTTACATTGCAACTAATTCTCATTAGATTATAAGTAGACTGTTAGGTTGGGGTTAGGGTTGAGGTTAGGGGTAGGGTTAGTGTAAGTTTACATGTCCTTGCAAAGTTTCTTATAGTCAGTTAAATGTCTGTTGAATGTCAGTATCCACAGATATTAAGCAGAAAGTCTACTAATACTCAAATGGACCATCAAAATAAAGTGTTACCTATTTTTATATATTTTAATAGGTAGACAACGTCAGGATAATGGTTTTGTTTTTACATTTATAAGTACATTTGTTTTTGTTTTTTACATGAATATTACTGATCAATATTTTAACAACATTATTTTCACATTATTTGAAACATAAAAACAGACACTTTACTTATGTTTAATATGTTTCTATGTATATAAATAATTAGTTTAAATGTAGTTATATAAATAAATAATACACCATCATCGGACATTTATCGGTCTTCCTGGTTTAAATATTCTTATTATTAGAAATTTAAGCAAACATTCACTTGTAAATACACTTTTTTTACAAATAAACACAAAACTTACGTTTTAACAATAAGTGTCACGTCCCCACTCCGTCACTCTCCATCTCATTCCCCTAGACCGTCCTCCAGCCGTGCACAATCCCCCGAGTACTGATTACCACCTGTTGCCAATCTAGCCTCACCCATATAAGCTCCCTTCATCTTCACTTTCACCGTCGAGTATCACACATGGACACGATCACCCAAGCCTTCCTACGAACTCTCCTGAACTCCCTCCTGTGCGCCGCTATCGCTCCGCATCAGCTCAGCCTGGATCTTTGTCTTCAGCCTCCACTCAGGGAAGTGACTCTCTTACTCGCCTGTCTGGATCCCCATTCCTAAAGACTGCCTTTGCCTTACATACTACGTATGTTTCTGATGTTACAGTAATAAATATACTGTTTACTACATCTGCCTTCCTCTCCTTCCTCTGATCGTGACAGGATACTCGACCAAAGAGATACTAACAGTGAACGGACACAAGCTACCCGGAAGTAAGCCACGCTCCAGCTCAATGACCCGTAAAGTATTTGCTTACCTTGTTTATGGAAGCTGTCACAGGAAAATCCGATCCATTCGCCGAATTAGTCACCATGACTTCTTCAGGTCTGCCGAAAACACCATCTGGCCCAGCGCCGACCTTTCCCACAATTGTCAACACGCCGCTAGCACATCCGCTATGCTATGGCGGCGAGCCCAGTACATGCAGTGGCTTCGTGCTTCAATGTACGCTGTACATAGAGGAGAATTCCCCCCGATTCCCCAACGAAGCATCCAAAATCTCGTACATCATGTCACTGTTAACTGGTAAAGCGCTGCAGTGGGCAGACTCCTTGTGGACCTCTCAGAGCCCAGTTCTGTCATCCTTCACGGTGTTCACAACTCACTTCCGGGAGGTATTCGGAACCACTCTCACCCCCATGTCCGTCCACGATGAAATCATCAATCTCCGCCAAGAATCTTCATCAATCCATGATTACACCCTCCGATTTAGAACGCTAGCAGCTAGCAGCGGCTGGAACCAGGTGGCGCTCCTCGCTGCCTATCGCAGAGGTTTACGTCCCGATTTGAGAAAACATATGGTGATTTACGATGACAACGCTCAGCTAGAGACCTTTATCAAGAAAACCATCTCCGTGTCACAACATTTGTCCGCCTGTAGCGTTCCCACTTCTGAAGTCCGACCTCCCTCTGTTCAGCCACCACCTTCTCCACCGATGAGCCACGACGAGCCCATGCTCACTGACACCCGACACCTCACTGTGGCCGAACGACAGCGCCGCATTCAGCGCCGACTCTGTCTCTACTGCGGAGAAGCCAACCACCAGATTGCTGCCTGCCCGATTCGCCCTCCTCGTCCAATGGTGAGTGCCTTCAGTCTTACACCAGTTGTGTCACATATGCCTCATCTATCTGCCCAGATAATCATACACTCTCGTACTCTCCCCGTACATGTGCTGGTGGACTCTGGAGCTGCAGGAAACTTTATTTCATCCACTTTCCTGGCCAAGCACCGCCTACCCTCCGTCTACAGCAAAACCACCTTTGAGGTTACTAATATTCAGGACTCACCATTGGACAATGGCCGTATCACCCGGAGGACGAAGGAAGTAACTCTGATCATCTCTCCACACCATCAGGAGAAACTCATGCTGCTCGTTCTCCCGAATGCCAATGTGGATGTGGTGCTGGGCCGTCCGTGGCTCATCCAACACAATCCTGCCATCAATTGGAGCACAGGAGAGGTACTGTCCTGGGGACCCGAATGTTCTGATCATATCCACCTTCCTTCGGACCCCAAGACCGGAACATCGAAGAACCCTCACTTACCTGTGCACGCCACCACCGTTCCACCTCATTCGGATACCCTGTCATCCACCATCCCAGAACTCTATCTCCCTTTCCTAGACGTCTTCAGCAAAACCCGTGCTTCACAACTACCCCCGCACCGGCCCTGTGATTGTAGCATAGACCTGCTGCCCAACGCCAAGTTACCTCGCGGACGGATTTATCCACTCTCCGGTCCTGAGTACGAGGCGATGGAGAACTACATCCAGGAGGCCCTCCAGCAGGGGTTTATCAGACCCTCCACTTCTCCCGCTGCATCCAGCTTCTTCTTTGTTGCCAAGAAGGACGGGGGGTTGAGGCCATGCATTGATTATAGGTCCCTGAATGAAGCCACGGTGAAGTTCGCCTATCCCTTGCCACTTGTGCCCGCGGCCCTAGAGGAACTGAGAACCGCCCGGATCTTCACTAAGTTGGACCTCCGCAGCGCTTACAATCTGATCCGTATCCGAGCCGGGGACGAGTGGAAAACCGCCTTCATCACGCCCACAGGCCACTACGAGTATCAGGTGATGCCCTATGGCCTAGCTAACAGTCCCTCCATATTTCAGAGCTTTATGAACGAGATCTTCCGAGATCTCCTCCATAAGTTCGTTATAGTCTATATCGATGATATCCTCATTTATTCTAGTAATTTAGCCGACCATCAGAACCATGTTGTTCAGGTACTTCAGCGACTCCGTAGGCATCACCTGTACCTCAAAGCGGAGAAGTGCGAATTCCACCGTTCCACCGTCTCCTTTCTCGGATACGTGATCTCCGCTGAGGGGGTCCAAATGGAGACCGGGAAGGTTGAGGCCGTGGCCAAGTGGCCGGAACCTCGGACCGTGAAAGAACTCCAGAGGTTCCTGGGATTCGCGAACTTCTACCGGAGGTTCATCAGGGACTACAGCCTATTGGCAGCCCCGCTAACTTCATTGCTCAAGGGAGGAGCGAAGAATCTTGTCTGGGATCCCAGTGCCCGTCAAGCCTTCGCTCTCCTAAAGCAGAAATTCACCACAGCCCCGATCTTACGACATCCTGATCCTACCCGATCCTTCTTGGTAGAAGTCGATGCAGCGGATGTAGGAGTGGGTGCCGTTCTATCGCAATGGTCTGGTGAACCCCCTGTTCTCCATCCTTGTGCGTACTTCTCCAGGAAGTTGAGTCCAGCCGAGCAGAATTACGGTATTGGGGACCGCGAGCTTCTGGCAATCAAGCTTGCCTTTGAGGAGGGGCGGCATTGGCTCGAGGGAGCCAAGACACCGGTCACCGTGCTAACCGACCACAAGAACCTGCAATACCTCCGCAATGCCCATCGTCTTAATGCACGTCAAGCCCGCTGGTCACTCTTTTTCAACCGTTTCAACTTCCACATCACCTACCAACCCGGCCACAAGAATGTCAAAGCCGACGCACTCTCACGACAGTATTCACCAGACCCCTCCTCTGACACTCCTGAACCCATCCTTCCTTCCTCGGTGTTCTTGGCTCCCATCCTATGGAGAATGGATGAGGAGATTCGTGCCGCCACCCAGGAAGAACCTAGTCCCCCAGAACGACCTCCTCATCTCATCTACGTCCCCACTGATCTCCGTACTCGGCTCCTGGAGGAGGCGCACACCTCCCTCGGCTCAGGACATCCGGGCAGCAGGCGGACCCTCTCGCTCATTCGCACCAGGTACTGGTGGCCCAACATGGCCTCCGATGTTTCCCAATACGTCCGGGGATGCTCGGTCTGCGCCGTCACCACCACACCACGTCACCTGCCTGAGGGGAAGCTCATGCCTTTGCCCATTCCCCGCCGACCCTGGACACACCTGGGAGTCGATTTCGCCACTGACCTCCCGCCATCGGGAGGCTATACCACCATCCTGGTGGTGGTCGATCGGTTCTCCAAGGGATGTAAGCTGATTCCCCTCAAAGGATTACCTACTGCCCTCGAAACTGCTGAAGCCCTCTTCCAGCATGTGTTTAGACACTTTGGAATCCCTGAAGACATAGTATCTGACCGCGGGCCCCAATTTATCTCCAGGGTCTGGCGGGCCTTCTTTCGTCTAATGGGTACTACCATCAGTCTCTCTTCCGGATACCATCCCGAAACCAACGGCCAGACCGAGCGCAAGATCCAAGAGATCGCTCGGTATCTCCGGACGTACTGCTCTCGCCACCAGAATACCTGGTCCCAGTATCTGCCGTGGGCGGAATACGCCCAGAACTCACTCCGCCAGTCCACCACCGGGCTCACCCCGTTCCAGTGTTTCCTGGGATACCAGCCTTCTCTATTCCCCTGGTCCGGGGAATCCTCAGAAGTGCCCGCGGTGGATCACTGGTTCCAGGAGAGCGAGAGGGTATGGGACTCAGCCCACGTTCATCTTCAACGGGCAGTCCGGAGGCACGCGGACCAAGCCGACCGTCACCGTCTTCCTGCCCCCGTATACCATCCTGGGGACAAGGTCTGGCTGTCCACTCGGAACATCCGCCTCCGACTGCCCTGCAAAAAGCTGAGTCCCCGCTACAAAGGGCCATTCACCATTCACTCCCGTATCAATGAAGTCACTTACCGTTTGAACCTACCCCAACACTACCGATTATCTCCTTCATTTCATGTATCCCTCCTCAAGCCTTACACTAATCCCGTCTCTTCTTCCCCTACAGACCCCCGGACGCCTCCCCCTCCAGAGCCACCCGAAGTCCTCGGAGACAACATCTATGAGGTGCAAGAAGTTATTGGCTCTCGACGGCGGAACGGCCAACTCCAGTACCTGATCCAGTGGGAGGGCTTTGGCCCAGAGGAGAGGTCGTGGGTCCCCCGTAATGACATCTTGGACCCCACTCTCCTAGACGACTTCCATCAGCGTCATCCCAACCAACCTGCTCCTAGAAGTTGTGGCCGTCCCCGCCGTCGCACCAGGGCGCCAGGAGGCACCCGTGGAGGGGGGGGGTACTGTCACGTCCCCACTCCGTCACTCTCCATCTCATTCCCCTAGACCGTCCTCCAGCCGTGCACAATCCCCCGAGTACTGATTACCACCTGTTGCCAGTCTAGCCTCACCCATATAAGCTCCCTTCATCTTCACTTTCACCGTCGAGTATCACACATGGACACGATCACCCAAGCCTTCCTACGAACTCTCCCGAACTCCCTCCTGTGCTCCGCTATCGCTCCGCATCAGCTCAGCTTGGATCTTTGTCTTCAGCCTCCACTCAGGGAAGTGACTCTCTTACTCGCCTGTCTGGATCCCCATTCCTAAAGACTGCCTTTGCCTTACATACTATGTATGTTTCTGATGTTACAGTAATAAATATACTGTTTACTACATCTGCCTTCCTCTCCTTCCTCTGATCGTGACAATAAGATGTTTAGAAAATAAAGAAAAACAAACGACAAAAACAACAACAATCAACAGTCATATAAATAATAATTTAACAAAAAATAAACTTGCATTGCCCCCAACCAATTTTCAAAAAACAAAGCCTTGTCTATTATGATATACCTGATTTGTTTTCCAGATGTAATAGACCCGTTTACTTGGTCAGCCATAATTCAAGAGTTGGAACTTCTTTTTTTCTTCCAAAGAGAGATCAACCCATATGAAACAAACTGTTGTTGTAACTGTTTAAGTCTCAAAAATTCTTTGCAAACTCCAAATATAATAATATAGGATCTTCAATTGGAATGTCTATTGTATCTATGAAATATTTTGTTGAAATTGAAACAGGTTGAAATTGAAAAACTGACATTTGTCACTCAATGGTGACTCTTCTGGAAATAATTGATCAGTTTTCCATGGAAATTATGTCTTTACATGTATTTATCAGTTTTTTTTTAATTGCTCGGCAACTATTGTAGTGATTGACACCAGCAGATACCGCCTGGCTCTTTACTGGCTGTTATGAGTCACTCTGAGGATTAACTTGAGCGCTGAATGGAGTTTTCCTCTCGGCCAGCCGTAGGGGCGACTCATGGACTCATTTGCACCCCTGAGACAATCACACAACACAGAAGAACACAGAACAGCACTGAAAATAGACACATTACACACCAGTATAGAAATGATAACTGCACCCATACTCCCATCAGTCTAAAACAAGTCACACACACACACACACACACAGCAGAACACAATTGTCAAGAAGAGAAAATGAACTGGAGGAATAAAAAGAGGCTGGAAAAAGTTCCAGAACATTTTATCCATTGCAGATGTAGAAATCGTCACTAATCCATGTCTACAATGCTAGATATACACGTTTATCTGAGTAAACAATCTCAGATTAAAACAATCTTTTGAATCTCAAACAAAGAGACTGGCTGACGGGATGAAATAAGCCTTGTGGATGATTCAAGTTTAAGAAAAGACAGTAATTACAAGGTTTAGACAGCGGTTTTGTTCTTATATGCTCACTTTGTTTAATATAAGGAAAAAAATACAATGTGAAATTACGCAATATTCAATGTTAGTCTCCCCATTGGGGGCGCCTTCAGTTTACATGCTTTAGAGGATGTTTCTAAAACAAACTCATATCGTTTTCAAGAGCCAGATGTTATCTAAGGTTTAAAGAGCAGAGGAGGAACTTAAGGCAAGAATGCGCATGGATTAGGAGTGATGTAAGTGGCTTAAATTTCACTCGAGATGTTTTGTGTTAAACATTTTGGTTTTCTTTTTTTATTATAATGTGCTGTCTGTGACAAAGTATTGCTTTTCTGTTTTCTGTTGAGTCTTTTATGAGTTTATCCGCAGAATTATTGAGAATTATTATTATTATTATTATTATTATTATTATTATTATTGAGTTCATTCATCTATAAATGTATACTGATCAGTTTTATTTACACAGCAAAAATTCCAGTGTTAAATACACATTGTGGTTTTCTTTGGTGCTTTTCAATGTTAAAACCGGAGTACATTTTATTCCACGAGTATGAAAGAGCGTATATTTAAGAGTTTTTTTTTTCAGTGTTAAACTTTTAACTCAATATGCAGTGTATTTTCCACTAGTGATGGAACGCCCAGTTTTTTGTTGTTTTTTTTTACTCCAACTGGTTTATTCGGACAAACAGTGATCAAAACAGTACGTTTTACTTATACTTGAAGCATGTCTTGTTGCATTTTAAAAAGCAAATAGTTGAATGTATTGAAATTATTTCTGAAAAGATTAATGAACATTTAATAAATTAAAACTATTTTCAACATATTTGATCACTGTTATCTGTCACACACCAATTGATAATGTAGGAACAAAGGTAATATATTAACACTTTGAAGGGTAACACACTCCATTTCGATGTAAGAATAAACTCTTACTGTGTTAAAATGAACTCTCAGTAATGTACAACTTTCACATTTTAGAATATGTTATTTTAACTCCAAAATGGAGGGAGTCATATGTACACCCAAGGAGTGTTAAGTTAAACTCAAATTGAGTTAAATGTACACTGAGTTTTTTGCTGTGTATGACCGTCCACCCCATACAGTGGCAGTGGAAAATATAGAAATAATGATTAAAAAAGTTAGAATGTAACTTAGTAAAAGTTAAATATTTGTCATTTTTACTGTATAAAAATAATAATAATAAAACGTATATAGTATATATTTTTTATTTGCACTCATTGTAATATTCATGGCAGAAAAGCAAATTCAGCTGTTTGGAGGATCAAAGGATCAGAGCTGTCAGTTATTTTAAAGTTATTTTTATAAAGTTATTTTTAACAAGGATTATTACACCCTAGTTTAATTTAGGCCAGGGGTTTAGAAATTAGGTTTTTGTGAAGAAACAAGCAAAAAAAGTATTATATTTTAATGAATAGTATAAATAAAACATACTCAAAGGGCCGTTAAAGTGGTCTAATAATTGTATACCAAAATAATTGGTACAATAATGTATGTTACATTCCAGTAATTAAAAAAAACAAATCTGAGTAAAAAATACAGCAGTCTAAAAAAGCCAAATGATACAAAATGAACAAAAGAATTTTAATAAATACTATAATAATAAAAAAACACTTTATAATTTCTTAAAAATAAAAAAATATTATTATTTTTTTTACCTTAGATTACATCATATATTAAATTGTATTTAATAATATATACATTGCATTTAAACAAAGTTTAGCTTGAGGACTTTTATAAAGGAGGTGTGTAAGTTGCGGGACTTTTAATGTGTCGGGCAGGCAGGCAGACTCAATAGTATGATCCTGCACAACTGGATAACTGCATTTTCAGGACCGCATCTACAAGACCGCATTTATAGGACCCTAGTTTTTTGCGGCAGCGCCACCTACCGGATTGGATGATGTAGTGAAACTGCATTCCTAGGACCATAGTACTGTAACAGCGCCACCTGTCGAATTGGATGAATTAGTGAAAACTTAAGTTTCAGAACTGCCTTTCCAGCGCCACCTACCTGATTACATGATATAGTGAAACTGCATTTCTAGGACCGTAGTTTTGTAACAGCATGGTTTATGTAAAATGCACCAAAAGTTTAAGTGTGAAACACCTGCTATGAGTAACAATTTTAAATTCAAACAAATAAATTTACACCTAAAATGTAAAAGAAAAATGTTTTTTAAACTTTACACAAATGAAATAGTTGAGTCCCTTAACAGTCTTATATTTCTTTAAAAATACTGTACACTAAAAAACCCGTTTAGACTGAACTAATTAGCTCAGTATTTGGGAAAATAAACTTAAATCAAATGCGATCAGCATTTGCAGTCACTAATTTAAAACCAGAATGTAGAGAGTCAAGACACAAGAATGATTCAACAATGTACATTTATTTTATTATCCACACACTAATTTTTGCATTAATGCAATACAGCAGCACAAAAATGACCCCTCTGTTCAATAAGCTGCAGCATTCAGAACGGCTGTCTGTAGACTTCAGCTCCTGTATATGAGAGAGAGGAAGAGAGAATCAAGTTCAAGTATATATATATATATATATATATATATATATATATATATATATATATATATTTTTTTTTTTTTCTAGAATATGTATAATCATGTATATAAACTCAAAAGGTTCTCCATTTGTTGTGCAATTATTAATTCATTCATTTTCTTTTCGGCTTAGTCCCTTTATTAATCTGGGGTCGCCACAGCGGAATGAACCGCCAACTTATCCAGCATATGTTCTACGCAGCAGATGCCCTTCCAGCTGCAACCCATCACAGGGAAACATGCACATACACACCCATTCATACACATACACTACTGACAGTTTAGCTTACCCAATTCACCTGTACCGCACTCTCAGAAATAAAGGTACATGAGCTGTCACTGGGGTGGCACCTTTTCAAAAGGTAAAAATTTGTACCTACAAGGTCCATATTAATACCTCAAGGGTACATATTAATACCTAAAAAGTACAAATATGTTGCTCTTAAAATTTTAGGTACTAATACATTAGGACCCTTTAAGTACAAATGCATACCTTTTAAAAAGGTACAGTGACAGCTCATGTACCTTTATTTCTGAGAGTGCATGTCTTTGGACTGTGGGGGAAACCAGAGCACCTTGAGGAAACCCACGCCAACACGGGGAGAACATGCAAACTCCACACAGAAATGCCAACTGGCCCAGCTGAGGCTCGAACCAGCAACCTTCTTGCTGTGAGGCGATTGTGCTACCCACTGCACCACCGTGACGCCATTGTGCAATTATTAAATTAATAAATTGCTTTATCGTGTTTAACTGTAATATATATTTCTGGTTTAAACGTATGCACTGTTAGAAGAATCAAACAGGACAC
>CAIGQQ010026964.1:19406608-19417538 GCA_903798035.1 Danio albolineatus | reverse complement strand
ATATATATATTTATATATTAGGGCTGTGCAATTAATCGCAATCTTATATATATATATATATATATATATATAAATAAATATATTATATTATATTATATTATATTATATTATATTAAATAAATAAAAATGTCCTGTTTAGATCTGACACTATAGGTAATGCTTGGGAGGTAAATTAGAAGGTGCATATCTTTTTCAAGTCATATTTTTTTAAAGTCAAACTAACCTTTTTGAAAATGTACAGTAGAAGTCAAGATACTGACCAAATATTGAATTTGTTTGAAGATACAGTATACAGATACAAAACATGTGTTTTTAATTGTTCAGTCATCAGCTTCTACTTGAACTTAAATGTAATTATTTAGAGATTTTGGTATTAAAGAAATAATGTAACACATAGAATGAATGGCACCATTGAACTTGAACACCATTGAACTTGAACTTTTTAAATTTATGAGCAATTCTATGCAAATATCAACCTTGCCATGAAATAAATCCCACCAAAATAGCGAAACCCTTTTTATTTGTTTTATTTTTTTTTGTATGTATGTAGGCTTGTATTTTATAGTACTGTAAAAATACTCAAAGTCTCTGTCAGTGTTTTCAAACTATTATATTTGATTTATCAAAGTCCCACAAGTTGCAATTTCACATCTGTCGTTGTTCCCTTTGGGCTGTGCTATTTAATTCACAGAATTTCTACAAAGTAAGTTGTATACTGTAAACTCTAACTTTTTGGTCACATTCGTAACGCATGTTTATTTTCCTCATTCAAAATATAAAAAGTGTTTACAGATTGATCATTTTCTGATTTTCTGAACTGTGTGGTTAGTTGTTTTGGAAAATTCAAACAGATGTTTCAATAAAATGTTAACCTATACTTTCTCTTTGAATTTACTGTATGTTAAGTTTTTACTGAAAATGTCACATCCGTAACACTGGAATTGCTCTTGTATAACTTGGTCAACATCTACAGCAGCGTTCATCTAAATAAATGTAAAGACTTGATGCCACAAAAGAGCTGTGAATTGCTTACTTGAAACACTAGTTCATGTACAGCTCTACAGTTTAGGACAACAATAATGATTGATTAGTTTGAATTTATGTTGGTTTGGATCTGAAGATTGGCTGCAAGTACTAGATGGGACAAACTGATATTGAGCACCAGAGTTGAACCCATCTTTTCAGCAATCTGCTTGTTGGGTGTGCCCCATGGATGGTAGTATTCACACTCTTTCAAATGAATAGCTTTAGAGTAAATTTTATTCTATTCACACCTGCCAAGTGTATTACTTTACTGCTTAGTTGCTGCCTACTCATCACTACAGTAAATTATTCATAATGACAAATTTCTTTGATATTTGTATGAATAAACTAGGTTTAAGGGAAATTCTTCTGTAATTAATGAATATGATTTTAAGCAGAAGAGGACTGTAGCCTTTTCTATTTGTGGACTCAGTGCCTTTTAAGGCAAACTGATTATGTCAGTACCTGCTGACCTCCCTTCATCAACTCCGGTTTACTGGTGAGGAATTCCAGAAATGCAAAAGGGAATAATAATAAGCAGAGGAACCTGCGAGAGCTATTTTTAGAAAGCGGCTGCCTGCAATTGAACATAGTGATATTCCTTGAATGCTGGAAACTATTAAGAGGGATATTAAGAATGGTATTTCTTGAGGGGCTTGTAATGCCAGACCTTGCCTGACCTTTACTGGCTGTTAACCAACAGCTCCACTCGCGGTAGGAGGAGGAGAGAAGAAATGCAAGCGGATGGAGGAAAAGACCAAGATTCGATTTGAAATTCTTGCTGTCTATCATTAAAAAGAGGAGGAATAGTGATGGGATCTGAAAGTGTATGAAGGGATTGAAAGGAGAGGCAGCAAGACCCAAAGACAGAAAGAAGAGAAACTCAAGTCTAGCCGCTGTTGCTTCGGACTCATAACAGAGCCAAAAAAGGAATGAAAGCAAAGCAGCACGAGCGTTTGAGTCCAAGAGCCTTTCACCAGCTGCCAAAGTATTCCTGTAAAAGTGCTCTTTTGATGGATGCTCGAACATACGGTCAGGGGGAAAAGAGGAGAAAAAGGGTTGTTTTAGGTGGTCAGTTATGCCTTTCATCTTCATTTGTGCTGCCAACACGCAGTTATACAATTTTAATCCATTCTTTCCCTCAGTGAGTCCTTTTATTTGGTGAACTTGCACTCTAGGTTTTAGGTTAAGGCTTGGCAAAGTATTAACAACACAAACTCAATACTCCCTCTTAAAAAGGCTGAGGATTTATCAGTTGGCTGAAGGGAGGGCTTCCACCTCCATTACAAGAAACAGAGAGAAAGAGCGAAAACACAGTGACTCATTAGTCAACATCTGGAAATAATTAGGTTAAATGGAGTTTGGAGTGTGGCTGGCCTACCACCATGATCCCCTCGTGAAACACAAAAACACTTCTTGAAATGTACATTTAATTCAACTTTTGAGTCTCTTTTAAGACCGAGTTGAGAAAAAACATTGAACGCAGCTCTGAATGGACCTTTAAGAGACCAATGATATAATTAATGAAAAGCATCTGGATTTGGGTATCGGTTCATTTACGGTTATCCATTTTATTGAGGCCCACAAAAAAAGCGTCTAAAGGTTGCCAAAAGAAAGAGTGGGGGTGAGTCTGCTGAAGCAGAGAGACAAATTGTTTCGAACAAAACATGTCTTCCAAGGACACAAGAATTTAGAAGATGGAAAAATGTAGGCAGCAACTATCTGATGTTTAGCAGAGAAAAGGACAGCGTGGACGTCATTGACAGTGTTTTTTTTGTGTATGTGGGTGAACCATGAGGCCATGCACTTGGATATAATGCTCAATCATCAACCCACACCCACATTCACACGACACAACGATGAGATCTCCATCTTTTCCTTTTTCTCGCTGTTTACTGATGACAGTATAAACTTTCCCCAAGATAGCATATCATTCGCTTTTCAGTGGGTTCTGGTTTCCTTTTCCAGAAACTCTACAGACATGCATAGCCACACACACAACCAAGCATGAAACTGTTTGTCCGTGTGCAGCTGTACACATACTGTGTGCTTTGTTTGCTGTACTACACCAGTTTCTTGATTTTCTGGACTTTGTTTCCTTGTGTGTGTGTGATGGGCCGTCTGTTCTGTAGGATGATACACTGACCCTGAGAGGCCTTTCATGACATCATTCCCTGAACTCTGTGTGTGGCTTTCCAACTCTAATAAATCAGTAAAGATGGAAATATGTAAAGCGTTAAATCAGCAGAACAGTCTTTAGAGTAGGTCCTCCATTTTGGATGTTGCCTGTTTTTCTTCTACTTACTGTAACTACATTTACTCTACAAGAAATTGCAGCTACAAGTAAATTGTAAGTGTCATTTTGGAAAGGATCAAGTGTGTTTAAATTTAAACCTTAATGGCCTGTTTTGTACATGATATTTATTTTCTTGCTGGTCAGAGTTGGTAGCTTGGCTATGGTGTACAAGACTGTTCCTGGTCACCTACTGTCCTGCTGTGTTTAGCAAAACCCAATTGAGTCCATCTGAACTTGCTAATTAATGTTTTCAGACTCATTCGAGATTTCCAGGCGCTTCCAGGTGTTGAAGTTAAACTCTGCAGAATGCTGGTGCTTTAGGGAAGCAGCAAATTGGCCTTCAAGCCATCTTTAGGTTGAGAGCTGTTTTTTTTTACATCATAGGTGGCTGGTAGGGCAACCAGTTGACCATTAACTAGCAAAACTAGATACCATATTGTTTTGATTAAAAATGCTACTACAGTACATAATAAAAACATTAAGTTCACAAGTTTCCATTTAAAACCCTTTAAGCAAAAATAATAATTACACTGTGAAAATGTGGTTCACATCCTTTTTGTATTATGTAACCGCTTTAGACACTGTTTTGTGTAATCAATGACCGGAACTTTCGGTTTTATAATTGTGTACACAGTTATATCAAGCCAGGATTAATCCTAGCACATGTGCTCTTTAAACATTACCATAAGATAATGTGAGTTTAGTTAATGTTTGTCAGGTTGTGCAACTGCACAGTTAGACCAGCGTCTCTCAGATCTGGCCCTCATGGTCCACTGATCTAACCCTGATCACTGGCACCTGCCTGTAGCTCTGTAGATATCCTCAAAACCTTGTTTACCTTTAGCTCAGCTGTGTTTAAAGACCTCCTATTTCTGCTAGTGATGCTCAACAGTTCCATTTTGTTTCCTTGCAGAAACGCAGTGCAACTGAAGCAGCTTCAAGATCAGATCCTTCTAGAGCAGCAGCAGCTTCCCGCTCCTCAAGAAGTCTCTCCTCCATCTCCACCTCTCCCACCTCCTCCCTCCTTCCAGGAGCTGGAGAGCAGCACCATGCAGACCAGCACCTTCAACTACGCCCGGCCCAAGCAGTTCATAGCTGCTCAGAGTCCTACAACAAGCGGAGGACCCATCAGATACAGCCCGCAATCATCCAGCTCCAGTCCACTGTCCCCAATAACATCCCACAAGCCCTTCAGCCGCGTCTCCCTTCCGCCCTTCCATCAGCAGCCGCCTCTGTCCAAATCAAGCAGCGTAGAGTCTCCCAGCTCGCCTTCATTCCCGCCACCCCCTCCACCGTTTCTCAGCTCCAGCAATCTGTCCTCTCCTGCTGGTTTACCACAAGAATTCCCCCCACCTCCTCCGCCACCTCCACCACCTGCCACATCCAGCCCCACCCGCTCGGACACCTCCTCGCCCTTCACATCCACTCCACACTCACCAGCCGGATTCCTGGCATCTGTGCTGCCCACCACACCACCTCCACCACCAATGAATGCACTGGGGCTGCCCAAGGGTAACGGCACAGTGTGAGTACCGACTATCATAACTAGAATTTATCATTCAGAATTCATTATTCATCACTAAACATTTGTCAACTAGTCAGGACCTCTTGGATTCATGGTTTGACTTGACATTCTGTCATTTGTTTGGCTTTTTTGTGGCATGCATTTAACTTTCTGCATGCATTTGTAAAATTAGATTTGGTTTCTATTACATTACTTTTGAATAAGTTTGAATGTGTATAGGTGTTTCCCTCTTAAAAAAACTCTTAAATTATTTACAAAAACTATGTAATAAACTAATTCAAATAGAGTTTAACCCTATCCCAACCTAAACCTGACCACGTCTCCATAAATGTACAATATGTAACAAACAGGCAGATAAAGATACAGTCTGCAGGTGTGTATTGCAAGTACTGACCAGACCCCAATATAAAATTAATTAGTTCATTTTCTTGTCGGCTTAGTCTCTTTATTAATCTAGGGTCGCCACAGCGGAATCAACCGCCAACTTATCCAGCATATTTTTTACGCAGCGGATGCCCTTCCAGCCGCAACCCATCTCTGGGAAACATCCATACACACACAATCACACTCATACACTACGGACAATTTAGCCTACCCAATTCACCTATACCACATGGCTTTGGACTTGTGGGGGAAACCGGAGCACCCGGAGGAAACCCACGCAACCACGGGGAGAACATGCAAACTCCACACAGAAATGCCAACTGACCCAGCCGGGGCTCAAACCAGCGACCTTCTTGCTGTGAGGCCAACGTGCTACTCACTACGCCACCGTGGCGCCCCAATATAAAATTATTAAAAAGAAGTCATACAGCACGTTTTTGTCAAAAATGGAGGAAAACCTAGTCTTCATTTACAAAAATGTTCAGACTGGTAACAATCATTTCTCATTTAAGCATTCAATCCGAACACTAGCATGACCCAGTTGATCAGAGTCATTCCACAATTAAATCTGGCATAATGCAAGTTCAAGTGGCTGTTTTCATAAAGTTATTATAAATATTTAAATTGAAAATACCATATCTCATAACCACAATATAATATATTAATTTATCATTAATTGTAAATGTACGTTTCCTATGCTTTTCATGTCAGTGCTCTGACACCAGTTGTTTTCCATTGGAAGGAGTGCATTGTGGAAAATAACACTAAAGGGTCTTGACCAAGCAACGTTGTGTGACAAGTAGGGAGTAAGAACATGCTGTTTAAAAGTATCCTAATGCTTTTTGTAGTTCATTTGTAGTCATTCTCTGTACTATATGAAATCTTAGTGCCTCTAAGAACGTTTTAACAAATAAGTAATTTGTAGCACAGCTCCTGCTTTCCAGCTGCATGGAAGACATGTATTGTATGCATTCTTACTTGGCATGTTTATGGAGACACAGGGATCAATGGGAGCTGAGGAACCTTGAGGGTCAGGCCTCTGAGAGGTTTACTCGCTTTTTCACATATCAACAAATGTATAAAGTGCACAAGTTCAGGGGAGGAGAGTATTTTTAAGGGAATGTCGATAATCATTACTTAAACTGTAGGATCTTCCCTCTTCTGTGGAAAATAAAAGGGGATATTTAAGAGAGTATATACTGTAAGCTGCATTTGCCATTATTACTGAAGTAGAACATAATCAGTAACAACAAAGCAGCAACAAGATCAAACCTTGAAAGTCATGTTGTTGTTGTTTTTTAAACCACAAGAAATTGGATGAATGAAATCTGTGTTGGAAAACAGTTGGAGATTTTAGCGACTTGTACTGCATTATTTTTCTACCTTTTTATAACATTTCTGGTATATTTATTTTGGAACCTGGTAGTCCACTGATGTTAATTGAATGTATTAAAAATCATTTTCATTAATATAAATAAAGCAGACCTAAAATGTAAATATTAGATAGCTTGTAATCTGAAGTAAAAAAAAAAAAAAGGTTAAAGTACTATAAAGTACTAATACTGAATAAATATAATACTTGCAAAAATGACATCAGATGAATTAGCTTTAGCTAAAAAAAATAAATAAATTAGTAAATATTATGTGTATATAATACTAATATAGTTAGTATATATAATATAGTATATACAACTAATATATAAGTAAAAAAAATTAAAAAGCACCTAGGACCTTCTTTTGTAATAAATAAATGAATGAATAAATAAATAAATAAATAAATAAATAAATAAATAAATAAATAAATAAATAAATAAATAAAATATCTCTATATAATGGTAATTTATGTTTGGAATGCTAATGAAGATCGAGTTAGTAAACTGACATTTTTATTTAAGCTGTTTATACAAGCTATTTCACCACGTTACATCTCAGAATAAAGTTCTCTTTCTTATTCCCACGCACTTAATCTGCCATCTAAATGTGTGTGTTTGTTTGGTTTATCTCCTGAAAGTGATACAGACATAAGCTGATCAGCAAACATTCTCTTAAAGTGTTTTCAAAGCTTGATTTGATGTTACTCATGATATATCATAAGAATCTTCAGTAAAGATGATCTTTCTGTTGACACTTGAGTTTAAAACACTCATTCAAGGTGTGTCAGTTTTTCCCCCTCAAAGCTACTGCTGCCTCTTCATCTTGATTATCTTCATTATCTCCCACTGCTTCATTCCCCTTTCGCTTCTCTCTCTCTCTCCGTTTCTGACATTCCAGAGCCAGAGAGGGAGAAAGATAAGGGAGCGCAGTGGAATTCTAAAACACACTCACAAACAGATAACGGAAAATTATTCTTGCTTCCCACTGCATATGCAAAAAATATTTCCCACATTGCTCTCATTGGTTTCCACATTCATATCACACTGTATGATAAAACCTGCAGTTTAATTTGTTTTGTGTATGTACTGTAATCCTAGCTGCTACATAGGAAGGTTTTATGGACTGGTAATATAATTTTGTAGCCATAGTTCCCAATTTGTGTCTGCGTTTATGAAGTTCTCGATATAGAAAAATGTTATCGTTGTTTTTTGTTTTTGTTTTTGAGTTTTTCTGATTGCACTTTTCGTCAAACAGGGCTTTGCCACGTAAAACAACTCCCCGTACACCTCGCATCATCTCTGATTCAGACATCCAGGGCTCTAAAGATGCTGTTATACAAGATCTGGAGAGGAAACTACGCTTCAAAGAGGAAAGGCTCAGCAACGGACAGCAGGTGTGTGTGTGTGTGGTCTTCTGTTTGGATTACTAAAGAATTATTTATCATTAATAATACTACTATACCATCGTTACATATCAAAAAAATACAAGTTCTAACCAATAACACAAGCAAACATGATTGAGAATATGACTATATACATATATGAAAATAGGGACACTTAAACTCTCTTTTTTGTATTTACTGAATTTATAAGTTTATGTGCTTCTAGAAAGGTCTGATGACCCTTGTTCCAAATTTCAAATAAAACATGGTCTTTATCTGTATGACAGTATATATTCTAAATAAAAACTGAAAGAATTACAGTTGTCAAAAAATGAGCAGATAAGGATTGGTTCACCAAATATTGGTTTCCTAACTCTTCTTAAGTTAAAACACTGATAATGGGTTGTCTTAAAATAAATATAATCATGTCTGAAAACATGCTTTACATCCTATATTTATTTATTCATTTTTAATTTATTGACCAACTGTGATTTATTTATTTATTTTTAATTTTTTATAAATACAAAAAAAATACATCTAGATAATCTAGTTTTATTTGCAATATTTGATGGAAAAAATATCATTAGTAGTTTACAGATTAAAACCAATTGTTTTACTTAATCACGTAACTATATAAATCACATAATAAAATTCTCCAAATGGTCTCTTAAATTTTTTTTTTTTATAGATTTTGGAAAAACAGTTTTAAATGAACCGTTCACCCAAAAAAACAAAAAATGTCATAATTAACCCACGTTTGTTATCTTAAAAACCATGTCTATCTTCTTTAAAGCACAAAAAACTAACACTGTTCATTTCCATTTACTGAATTCTTTAGTCCAGGCAACCGATTAATAATAATGCTTCTGCTCGTGAGAGTGTGTGTTTTCTCACACACTAACCCAGGCTCTGACAGATTAATCCTGCTTGCTTTCAGAGGTTAACCTATGAGGAGAAGATGGCTCGCAGGCTGCTGGGTGCTGATAATGCCGCCACAGTGTTTAACACACAACAGGTGGAGGAGGAAGCCAATACACAGGTATAAGCACGCTGTCACAGTCCCACCTACACAACATTCACACAGTAAATGGCTTGACTGGCTGTGTCTGCAGACTTTTTCCTGAAGACTAGACCATTAATTTTTTGCATTGTGATTTGCCTGTGTGCTTGCAAATGCGTTTTAATTTGGCTATTAGCTATGAACTTGTGCATGTGCTTGCACATATGCATTGAGAAAATATTAAAGTGGTAAAAGTTTGGCAAGAAGAGCATGTTGTTGAAACATTGGAACAGGTAAGTTTGTAAAAACAGGATTAAGGCCTTGATATAAAGGTCTTTTTCATTCTTTGCTTAAGTGTAAAAAAAAAAAAAGTGAAAAACTTTTGCATAGGTTTACTGTTAGCAAGCATCCTAGAGCATGAAATGATCAGAGCGTCCAATAAATTGTCAGATAATGGCTTGAAATTTTAATTTGGCATCTCCCTGGTATGGAAAAGGATATAGATATGCCTTTCCGACAAATGTATAATGCTGTATGTATTATGTAATATGCTGTGATTAAGTGCCTGCAATAATTTACATGTTTGTTCTAGGAGTGCTGGCAATAAAATCACAGCAGTGTGGTCCTTCTTGAAGAAAACATTTGCTGTTATGGTGGTTTTTCAATGCAATGTTATGTAAATACTGCAATGACAACCAAGCTCAACTCTCTCTATTTTCAATTCAATGTTTGGGATTGCCACCTTGAAAATGCAAACACAAGTACAGCATAATAGCCCTTAATCAGTCAATAAATTATTTGCTAACAGCCACTAGAATAGTGCCAACTTGGTTAAACTTGTACTTTAGTTAGTCAGAATTGTGAGCATTTTTCTAGTAAAATAATATAGACAAATAGCTTTAGGTTATGTCAAAAAATCTTAAGTCAAAAGCTCAGATGAATTGGAGACTCCCAGATTCCACCAACTTCTCATTTTCAAATAAATTCTACAAGTGGAAAAAAGGCCTATAAGAACACAATATAGACCGTTGCATTGTTCACAGGATTATTCATTAGCACCCTCAACATTGTGTATATACTTTTGCTCACATTCTATGTCAACCGGATCAACACACATTAACTGTAGCGCGACTGTACACTTTTGTGCAGTAGGTGTGTAATCTGGCAGGATCTGACATCATCCTCAATTCCCCCTTGCCTGTTTTCTGATCTCTCTACAGGAAGGCTCAGCTGACTCAGAGTCTGTCCCTCAAAAGGTTATTCATCTATCTGTCTATTACAAACCTCACGCAGCAGCCTGTCTGTCCTACTCAGATTTCGCTCTGTTTCACCGCTCGATTTCCCTTTGCTTCACCTCATGAGACCACCCTGTTTGTTTAATTGTGTCTCACCCCTCTGTGTGTGGTCGCCCCCCTATGTTTTGGCCGGTCACTACTGTATGTGATTGCGTGTTTACTCTTATCCACTGTGTTTCTTGTGTGTCTCTGTTTATGGAAGATTTGAGCCCTGAATAAGCACCGTGGTAAAGACCTTGACAGCAATGCGACTGTGATGAGTATTGTGTTCTCTAAGCATATCATAGAAATCGTAGATTTACACTGCAGTCAGTCTGATCAAATAGGCAGTGTAAGCAGTGTTTGAACTGTACCAAAACTCCAGGAGGCCTGTTAAGTTATGAAAGTAGGCTATATGGCCTCAGTTTGTTAGTTTGAAATGGGAAAGTGTTAATGTACAGTATAATCTGCTGACTTAAATTTATGTTAACCGTTTGAGAATAAAGACAAAGTTTGATATAGCAAGTACGTATAACTTCAAGGAGACAAACTTGTGTTTTTGCACTAATTTATTTTTTAGGAAATAACAAATACATGATTTATTTGTCACATTTTTATTTTTGATTTTATAGTATAATAAGCCATTTGTTTGTAGTTTTTTGTGTGTATATAT
>CAIGQQ010026964.1:19393546-19406208 GCA_903798035.1 Danio albolineatus | reverse complement strand
ATATATATATATATATATATATTACTATAGTATTTGCTAATATAGTATATTTATTTATTTTTATTTATTTTATTTTTTTATTATTATTCACCTGTTAATGGGGTAAATATGCACAGCTAGTGTTTTTCAGCCAATGATAAACTTCCGGTGAAAGCTTAAATGTGACTATTAAAGACCAGGATCTGCAGGCGAATGCTTCTTGTTCGGTTTGGGACTTTCTATCAGGTAGTGGAGATCACTGATTTATTTATATATATATATATTTTTTTACAGAAATCAGTCCTTAAATGTGGCGATTTTTATATTGGAAAGACTGAAATTAAAAGTCTGTGTGCATATACCCTATTCAAACAAACAATGTGTACACTTGTACACCATAATAGCAGTAAATGTAATTTTAAATACAGTTTCAGTATTTTTGTTTAATGCATACGTGCTAATTACAAATAGTGTTGGGGGTAGCGCATTACAAAAGTTCTGAATGAGATCAAGATTGTTTTAAAAAGTAACGTAAAGGAATGCAACTAGTTACTTTTTTGTGTAGTAATTCAATGTTGTAATTTATTACGTTCAAAAGTGTCTTTCCCCAACACTGAATAAAAGCACTAATTTACTCCTGAATACATATACTAGGTATTCAGAAGAAATGTTCATTCATTATTAATTTTGTGTATATACATCATTTTATGTCAGGAATTTCACTATGTTAAAAAAAAAGGTCACACTTTTTGATGGTCCGTTTTTTGAATGTAAGTTACATTGCAACTAATTCTCATTAGATTATAAGTAGACTGTTAGGTTGGGGTTAGGGTTGAGGTTAGGGGTAGGGTTAGTGTAAGTTGACATGTACTTGCAAAGTTTCTTATAGTCAGTTAAATGTCTGTTGAATTTCTGTATCAACAGATAATAAGCAGACAGTCTACTAAAACTCAAATGGACCATCAAAACAAAGTGTTACCAAAAATGCATTGGTTTCCCTTGGGCAGAGGTCGTTCGTGCAGTTTAGCACTCTGCAAAAGCATTTGTCTACTGGACTGGCTGAACAACCCCACATGTTGATCATTTAAACTAATCAATGAGTTGCTTAAGATCTTTTAAAAAACTGCTAACATCACCATTTGTTTTGTTACTGCTAACTGATCAAGCACCAGAGACCACATGCGTCTGCTTCGCACATTTCCTACCCTCGAGTGGAGACACTAAAATGCACATGCTTCTCTTCCTCTGAACTGTGGGAAGTGGATATGCTGTTAATGTTGTGCCGTAAATTTAAAGTGTGCTTAGCACTCAACACACGTCCTTGGGCAAAAAGCGCTTGTCTGTGTGTTTGCGTAGGAAATGTGCATGTGCGTGTTCTTTTGGGAGGATGTGGCTGGACGTTCAAGAAAACAAGATGGAGAGGATTGGTCCGTTGTCTACATATGTAGTTGTCTCTGTGTGTGTGTGTGTGTGTGTGTGTGTGTGTGTGTGTGTTTTCTTGCTGCAGCTGTGTCTTAAACCTACAATTATTGTTGTGATGTGTCATCAGCACACACTTTTCTCCAGATGTTCCTTCTGCCTGCAGAGTGAAATAAAAAGAAACAGAAGAGCAGAAGAGTAGAAAGAGACCAGATGAAAGGGCACGACGAGTGAAATAAGAGTTGGATGCGAGACCGAATAGATTAGAGGACGCAGTGATGAGAGGATGTGTGTTTGAATGAATAGAAGGGGCGATTGAATGAGCTGCTAACTGGAGCAGAAGGTCATAAATTAAAGTCTTTGTGTTTGTCTGTGTGACAGGAGTATAAAGTGTCCAGCTTCGAGCAGCGGTTGATCAGCGAGATTGAGTTCCGTCTGGAGCGTTCGCCTGTTGAGGAGTCCGATGATGATGTTCAGCATGATGAAGACACGCCTGGAGAGGTGGCGCCGTCTTTCGATCAGAAGCTCAAGCACTACAAGGTGTTTGAGGGCATGCCTGTGACATTCAGCTGCAAGGTCATGGGAGACCCAAAGCCTAAGGTGAGAGAACCAAGCAGGTTAGCTCTACTAGTATATTTCTTTTCCTATTGTTTTTGGACCATGTTGAGGGATATAAACAATAACAATAGTCCTACCATACTTCCTGTTGTACACTTTTAATTTCCATAGCTAACATACTTCCTGTTGAACATTTTTAATTTCCATAGCTTTAGCGAATCCAAAAAAGTCTGCATATTGATAATGTTATGATGGCTATTTTGATGTTAGGTTATGATTGAGTTGCATCTTAATATTGTTATGAAATAGTTTGACAACATGGAGGAAATGGTTGTGAGCCAGTGACATCACCACATTGAAATGGTCTATAAATCGACTTTGTGACCTTAACAGGTTATTATAGGGATGCTTTACCCCAAAATGTAAATTTAAAGAATTTCAGGCCATTCAGGATGTGGTCACTTTTTTTCTTTGTAACATTAACATTAGAACTACTAGAATGGCCGTAGTATTCATTTTGACTTCGATATGTAAATACGTGTCACATTCAAACTTCAATTGAGATTTCAGAATTAAGCTTCGATTAGCCTCAAAATATGATTTTTTTTTTGTGATGTAACCTTTTTGGAAAATATATTTTAATATAGTAATGTAATATAGGTGTAGTTTGTCAGTGTTGGGTTGCAGCTGGAAGGGCATCCGCTGCATAAAAAATATGCTGGATAAGTTGATAGCTCATTCTGCTGTGGCAACCCCAGATTAATAAAGGGACTAATCCGAAAGGAAAATAAATATAGTTGTATACAAATTACTAGACTGTTAGCGAAGGTGTGTGTCAGACGTTTGGGTGTAGAGACCAAAATGTTTCAACACAGTAAAAAAAAAAAAAATAGTTTATAAAAGTTTGAAGGGCATGTCTGCAATTAAGTTATGTTTTAACTATCAGAAAGACATGTTTTGTTAGTAGAACAACAGAGATGCATGCATTTTCAAAGGCATGGGAAAAATAGCAAACATTGAATTTCATGGGGTTTGAACATCATGGTCGTTCAAGGTTTTTTATAATATATAATTTTAAATAACATAGTTGTGATGAAATATAAATAAACACATTGTTGGAAAAAGTCAGGGTACTTCAGTTATACATGTTATACGTTATAGTTGTATTTATAGTTGTATTTTAACAAAGGTCAAAAGTAAATCGTTCTAGTGTGAAGGAAGTTTTTTTTTTTTTTGCTGAAACACTGGCTTTTGGTGATTCATCATACACGACATCGGCTACTGGCATTTTAAGAGTCTTACAAGTGTGTGTGCGTACAACAGCCCACTGTTTAGTACACGTGATTAGTGGATAAATTGCTAAATCTCTGCAAGGTAATGAAAAATAAAATACCAAATAATAAAAACAATAATAAAAACAAATAATAAAAAAACGTGTTAATCAGTGGGGATGTCCTTCAGAATTAAAGTTTTTGTATGTCGTATTGATAAAAAAAACATTTATTATTATTTTTTTATTATTATTATTTTATTTTATTATATTATATTTTTATTTTATGTATTATTATTATTATTATTATGTTATTTTATTATATTATTATTATTTTTTTTTTATTATTATTATTTTATTTTATTATATTATATTTTTATTTTATGTATTATTATTATTATTATTATGTTATTTTATTATATTATTATTATTATTATTATTATTAATTTATTTTTTTGTTTTTTTTTTTTTAAATTTTTGATTTATTTTAGTTTTTACTTTACTTTATACTTTTTACTTTTTACTTTTACTTTTTACTTTTGCTTTTGCTTTTGCTTTTGCTTTTGCTTTGCTTTAGACCAACCAAAAAGTGATTTGATCAATGTGCCCACTATTGAACATTGTTTACAACCATGTAAACATTAATCCAGTGTCCTGGCAAACTTTTCTGGGCACAATTTTATTCTTATTAGTGTAAACTGTTCTGGATGTACTCTATAGCAGTCCACAGAATGAAAGTTTATTACTGTACAGTTAATGGTGGTATACAAAAGGTCATACAGAACATGTTGTGCTGAGTATTTGCAGAAGAAGAGACTGGAACGATGGGATTGTTGGTGGAGTTTATCATCTCTGACTAGACTGGTTTCTTCAGAAGCTCTGCTCTGCTTCACTTCTGTGATTCCTGCCATATATGGCCGTCTCTCTTTCATTGTGTTTCTCTCTGACCACCGTGAGGCCACTGTAATGACTGTGTGATGACAGCAGACTTGCAATAACAAGAGCCATGAAAAAGACGGGTAAAAAAGGAGACTACGGTGCAAGCATTGAATAACCTTGTATGTATCTGTGCTTGCAGGTGTATTGGTTTAAGGATGGAAAGCAGATCTCAAAGCGCAGCGAACACTATCGTATCAGCCGTGATCCAGATGGCACATGCTCTCTTCATACAGCGGCCGCTTCACTAGATGATGATGGGAACTACACCATCATGGCAGGCAACCCAGCGGTGAGATTTACACTCTCAGTATAGTAACATACCGTTTTATAATATTGTCATAAATAAACATTCTGAAACCATACATCAGTTTACACTTGTTTGATTTTGAAAGTGTTCGCAGCATACAGAGGTGTTTGCTTAGGGTGTTTTTTTGTCAGGGCTTTTTGTGTTCTCTTTGATTTGTTTTGTTTTTAGAGTGGGTGTCGTGTGTTTTTAAAAAAAAAAAAATATTTTTATTTTTTTTAATTGGTGGGGGGTTGTTTTGTTCAGGTTTATTATGTTTTTTTTTTTTTTTGCTTTGTTTTATGTGTGTAAACTAGTTTTGTTTGTGTTGCTTATTGGATTTGTTTGGGACTTTTTTGTTTGGTTTGTTTGGCTATGTTGTTTTTAGTTTAGTTTGGGTTGCTTTTTTTAATTTAGTTTGTATTAGTTTTAGATGATTTTATTTGATTAATACTGTTTTGTTCGGGTTGGGTTTATTTTTATTTCTATTTTTTACTTTTAGTTCCTTTTTAGGTGTTTTTTTCATTTATTTATTTATTTATTTATTTTTATTTTTATTTTTATTTTTATTTTTATTTTTATTAATTTAATTTTTCCTGTGCCATTTGGTGCTTTTTTTATTTTTTGGATTTTTGTTTTTGCTTATGATGGTTTTGTTTGTGCCTTCAGTTTATAGGTTCTGTTTGGGTTGTTTTTGTTTTATTTACATCTTAATTGATAGTGGTTAGTGTTTTGAGATTAGTTTGCTATGTTTTGTTTTGTGTTTTGGTCTCGTTGATTTTGTTTTTTTTTTGTTTGTTTTTTTACATATTTTTTTATTATTTATTTATTTTTATTATTTATTTATTTATTTATTTATTTATTACTGAAAATTAACTTCTACAAAGCAATCATTGTCAAAGTTTTTAAGTCATCTGAGCCAAGTCAACTGCAGAAGTGTGTTTTCTTTGCTTACAGTAAAAAATGACTGTGTGAGTATTTTCTACGAAAATGTTTAGATTTCCTTAGAAAAATGTATGATTTCAAGTTTATCTGAGTTCATTTAATAGCTTTCTGTCTCATACACTTTCTCACACACACACACACTTACTCTAAGTGGCTAGCAAGCTTGACCAGTGTTTTGCTGGATACGGATAAACAGTGGTAGTCAGGGGGAAGTGACTGACCAGATGCAAGAAATTTAGTAGAGCCTTTTGCAAGGGACACACACACACACACACACACACACACACACACACACACAAACATTCAAAAACAATCCAGCTTAGCCTGACCACAATCCAGCCCATACATCTGTTCAGTCATCCACAAACACAAAGTTATGCATCTTATCTGTCACTCGTCTTTCATTTGTAGAAATGAAGATACTATTGGTTTCTTTTTTTGTCTTTGTCTCTCAGGGACGAGTGAGTTGTACTGGAAGGATGATGGTCCAGGCTGTTAACCAGAGAGGGAGAAGTCAGCGCTCTACACCTGGACACATCCGCAGGTAAACACTGCTTAACATTACAGCAGGTCCAGGATTAGGTTTACTTTCTGGGACTGGCACTAATAGAGGGTGTATCCCATGTAAAGGACACCTGTATATTTTGGACCGTGTTCCAAGGACTATTTAAGAGATCTTTGGGGCTAAATAGAATGTAAATCTTTTCCAAAGGGTGGGGCTTCCTCTGGATAATATACCTGCCTATTCAAGCTTTTGAGCTCTTTGTATATTTGATTGACAGAGGCAGTGCAATAGATCCTGGAGGCAGTGCTCTGTGCCAACCTTCATTCATTAAACCTAGATATGGTTCCTTGTACATGATGTAATCAGAGATGTTCTCCAAGAAAAACATTGATGTGTTTTGTTTAGTCAGTTTTCTACAAATGTGGTACTTTGGCATCATATTACTTTATTCCCATTGTATTTCATTTATTTTAAGGCATTAGAAGCACTATTGTCTTATTTTCTTCATATTAGATTGACTCTTTATTCATAAAGATATATAATTTTTTTCCATCCTTTTTGGACTGTGCCACCTTGTTTCTCCCCATTGTTATTATTGTTAACTGAAAGTGAAATAAAATTCTAAAATACTAATGGTTATTTAAAAAACTAAACTGAAACTATAATTTATTGCTTCCAAACTAAAAAGGAAACCAAAATCAAATGATCCTATAATAAAGTTACTAATCATTTAATAATTTTCCATCCAAAAATGCAAATGCGCTACTTTATGCGCAAAACTGGATTATCGCATGAAAGACGTGCAAATAAACTTCACTTCCTGATTAACTGGCGCCAAATATCAACAGTAAAAACTTAATTTGCTGTAGTAGGAGAAGCTGTGTCAATCTTTTTCTTCATTTAATAAATGACTTGTGCCTCAAAAGGCAATCCTGACACGCAGTGAACGCGCGGTGGCAGGTTTCAGACGCGGAACACAGACGGTCTTGATTCTGGAGGTCATTAATATTATAATAACACAAGTACTTAAACGGTAAGGCGTTTTAGAATGACCAAAACAACATTTCAGTTGTTTTACTGTGTGTACAGCCTGCTGGTTTGTCTATTTACACACATTTTTATCATCACATGATCTATTATAACAAAATCACATGACCTTTTTTTTTAATGTGCATACTGGAATTTATGTGGTGAAGGTGTTTCCATTGCAGTTTATGCGCATCTTTTCATATCGAATAAAAATATTAGCCTACTCAGTTATGTGCATACATTTTTTTTATGCACATTTTCAAAATGTATGTGCATCATGGTGTTTCCACCAACCGTTTTTTTTATGCGCATATGCAAAATGCGAATAAAAATAGCGGGATGGAAACGTAGGATGTTATGTTGACTTTGTATTTTTACATTAACACCATTATGCAAAGTTGGCCCCAAGAAAAAATTACACTAATGTAAAATAAAACTAAGATTAACTGATTAACCAAAAACAAAAAAGGATAAAAAATTAATAAAATTAATTAGAATAAAATGAATTAAAATAAAAAAAATTGCTATTAAGATCCTAAAACTATAATAACATTAATTATAATTTTCCCCTCTCCTAGACCACGCTCAAGGTCCAGAGACAGTGGTGATGAGAATGAGAATATTCAGGAACGTCACTTCCGCCCTCATTTCCTGCAGGCTCCTGGTGACCTGATAGTACAGGAGGGTAAACTGTGCCGCATGGATTGCAAGGTGACTCACTTTAACACTATACACGACCATAGTGACCATCTTTAATGTAGAGGCCAAAAATGTGTATGTGTGTGTGTGTGTGTGTGTTATCTGGAAAACTTTCTTCTGCACTCTGAAGGAAAGAAAAAAACATTTAAAGTTGATGCTTCATCACTTCTGATAATGATGAATGGGCTCGAGTGAAAAGCTGGAATTGTCCTTCGTTTTCTCTCTTTTTCTCATATTGAGTTTTCTTCTTCTTTCAAATGTGTTTCCATTGGCTCAGAGCTGTCTCTGAAGACTGTCCTCTGTTCCTCCCTCTGTCTCTTCTGATGTTTTGTCTCTCCCATATTTCTTCTTTTCCCTTCAGTTGCTGCCTTTCTCATGACCCGCTCTTTTATTTTAATATTCTGTCCTCTTCACTTTGACAGTGCACTTCTCTGCTTTTGCACACATTTGGCATCACATTTATATTCACAGGGGCTAAAATTTATTTATAAAAATGGTAATTGCTCTTTTATTTACTTCTTTTATTGTAGGAAAATTAGTATGAAATGCTTTACTTCTCTTATATATTTTACAATATAAAAACTATTAGACAAAAATCCATAGGAATTGTGAAATTAGCATATGCATTATTAAATAAAAACAAATACAAAACAAAATAAATACACATTTGAAGGCCAGTAATATTATTCATGACAGGCGGGGACATTTTTTCAAGTTACCAGTGTAGAAAGATGATTTAATACCTGCATATACATATTTAACCTTTTTTATTCTAATAAGAAATTAGCAAACTTTATACAAAATGACTGTTTTAAGGAAAGTATACATGTCGTTTTTAACTGCTTAATTCAAAGTGCGTTTCTTCAGTGACCATTTTTTTTTTTTTTAAATACACAATTCTAATTTGTTTAAGATCATGTTTTTTCTGCCAATTTTCTTTATATATAATTTTTTTTAAATCTAAAATATAATATAATATCCAGCTGGATGCTGCAGACTGGTGGTGGTGTGTTGAGACCCCCTCACAAATTTTGCACCGCTGTGTGTATAGGAAAACACAATATATAAATGCACATAACATTACAAATGTATCACATATTTCAATCCAGTTCAATTCATGTTTTTTTTAAATATATTCTAGTAAATTAAAACTGTCAGTCCAGTTTTCAGAGTTGAAGTTCAGTTTAGTGTGGTTCAGTTAAATTTTACTGCTGAAAGTCCAAACACTGACGAGCAAATCCATCCAGCAAAATCCATATTTCTCTCTTATATTGTCTAACCATAGTCTTACATTTTATATTTCTGCCTGCCCATCAGCTGCACATGTCAGAATAAAGGCTCACTGTGCCATTGAGGGCTTCACGTGCTATAAAAAGGCCCTGATCAGTAATTCACTCATGCAAACAGCCCTTAATGTCAATGGTATTTATAGCACTGATTTATTTCTTCGGCTTTGAGACTTTCAAACTTTCCAAACCACAAATGTCCCTAGATGCAGTTCAGAAGGTCTAAAATCAAAGTGCCGTTGTTCTGCCATTTCACTTACACTGGCTGTTTTTTCAATAAAAGCTATGAACACACTAGACTTTGTGTGTGAGATAAATACGATAAGCATCACACAGGGAATATGCACACCCATGGGAACTGCAGTGTGTGCAATAATGTCATGCACATTCTCAGAAAACATCACAACAAATGCAGATCCTCTCCGTCAACCCTCTCGGCCCTGGTGTAAACACACGAGCAGACTCATAAACAAACGTAAACACACAGCCGCAGTCACTGGTGGTCTGTCGCTGGCACACCTTCGGGTGGAGCAGGTGTTGTGTTTCTCAGGAATGTGAAAACTGAGCTCGGGTATTGTGCACGGACCCGCTTCCCATGAGAACCACACTCCAGACGTAAACGCTAAAATTGGATTTGACTATATGCTTGCAATAAAAATATTTACACTTGTACAGAAAGAGTAATTGTGGAGAGAATATGTTGAATTACAACATTGGATTTGTGTTTTATTCGTAGGTGAGCGGACTGCCAACTCCTGACCTCATCTGGCAGCTGAATGGCCAGATCATCCGTCCAGACTCCTTCCACAAGATGCTGGTGAGGGAGAACGGGGTTCACTCATTGGTCATTGAGCCGGTGACGAGCAGAGATGCAGGAGTTTACACGTGCATCGCCAGCAACAGGGCAGGACAGAACTCATTCAACCTGGAGCTCATTGTTGCAGGTACTTCAGCTTGGAATACAAGAGTCTGTGCTGAGAAACCAAAATAGAAATAATAAGATAACCGTGACTGAGTGGTGGTTTTATTTCACTACACTCCAATGCATCACATCCTTCTTTTTACTCCACTACATTACATAAATGTCATTCTTAGTTCATTTGAGCTGTAGCAACAGTCACCCACTCAATAGTGTTGCTTGATTCATGAATAAGGTGATTCTTTTCGATTAACAGTTTGAAATCGGTTTACAAATCAGACTGGGTGAATAATTTGTGAGTTGGATTGATCTTTTTGCATCTGTTACTGAGTCAACAACTCACTGATTCATATAATCTGATCAGAAACGACTACGACAGGCACGTCAAACTCAATTCCTGGAGGGCCGCAGCCCTGCACAGTATTGACCTTATTCCGTCCCTGCTCACTTTTAATACTTCGCTTCTCCGTATTCTGTCATCCAACTTTTGGTACGCTGACACAGTACATCAGATGACTGTTTCAGAAAGTCATTACATAGTGTATATATAGTTAGCTGTCATTTTAGAAAAATGGCATATAATGCTAGTTCAGTAAATGTTTTGAGCTGGGAGTACGGTGAAACCTCCCTGCAACGATCAGATGGTCTCATATTGCCCCATCTAAAGTTACCGTTAATGTGGGTAGACGATATGAGCCAGAGGTAACTTACGGGGATATCTGTAATTACTTTGTCTCGTCACAAGGAGTAAATGAAGCGTTTATGAAGAATTATAAGAGTACCGAGGCCTACCAATATTTACACAGTGGGAAAGTTGGTCTTGTTCTATTACACAGTGATGGGGATTTTGTCTTTTTTAAAGCAAATGTGCACCCTAGCCAGTCGAGCAGTCCATGCCACTCAGTGTGGGTGCTACTTAGTAAGCAGGGAGCAGTGGAGTCTACAGGATGTTCGTGCATCGCTGGTTTAGGAAGGTTTTGTAGCCACGCAGTCTTTATACATCTTGTAAGGTCTGTGTTAACATAAGCCATAAATATACACAGTATGCTAACGTATTTGGGTAATAATACACAGCTGCTGACTCTGTTACCTTCAGCAGACTAATATCTGTTCAAATCTCTTCATTTGTGAGGGATTGAGCTTATTCTTTAATGCGGAAGTGTGCTCGTTTTTGCGATTTATTTTAGAACTTCCGATTCTGTCGCCTATGGGAGAAATGATTAGGAGTGATAAACGGCAGAAAACGGTCAAACTACTGGCTCTACATACAAGTGTTTGCATGACTACACAGACAAAATAGAATAATATAACAAGAAAACATCAGTTTGCAACATTAAGCAGCAAAACGAGCTGTTTTTAATGTCTAAAAATGAATGGAAGTGAAGGAGACCGGAAGTCTTGAGACAAAAAGACTCAAATGGCTGCGCCCGCTCATTCACAGAGAATAAGGTCAATAGTTCCAACCCTGCTTCAACACACTTACTGGTAGGTTTCAAACAAGCCTAAAGGACTCCACTAGTTTGATCAGGTGTGTTTAATTAGGGTTGGAACTAAACTCTGCAGGACAGTGGCCCTCCAGGAATTGAGTTTGACAATCCAGGTCTACGGTTAACAATTTACAGATTCAAATGATACAGTCAGAGCAAGTCTCTACTTGACTCACTGATTCACATGAACTGGTCAGAACAAGTCTGCAGTTAACGACTCACTGATTCAAATGATTCAGTCAGAGCAAGTCTCCAGTTAATGACTCGCTGGTTTAAATGATTTGGTCAGAGAGACGGTGTACTGCAAACGGGATATTCCAAAAAAAGTGAAAAAATCATGGCCGCCAGATTGAAGTTTTGCTCCCAACTGAAGTGCTTAAAAATGGCCATTTCGAAGTGCTTTTTGGAATGAAGGATTTTGAAAAAATACAACTGATGAACACATCAGGCCATGATCCTTTAAGCAGGGGAGTTGTTTGGTGTTACACACTGCACTCACTCAATTCGGAAGGGCTTATCCTCATGCTTTAATCCAGGGGTCACCAATCTCAGTCCTGGAGTGCCAGTGTCTTTGCAGAGTGTAGCTGCACACTTAAGCATACATAGGCTGCCTCCGAAACCGCCTACTACTCAGTAGGTACTGCATTTGATTTTAAACGTACTACTCAGCCGTTAGAAAAGTACGTTCTATACAGTATGAATGTGAGAAGTATGAATGGAATTCAGACATACTACATCCGCCATTTTGTCACGGTCACGTGACCTACCTGCGCCAGTTGCGTCGCTTTACTCCCATTCATGAATTCTCTCGCAGGGCATCATGGGATAGCACAGCGTGCATGGGATGTGCACTTAAGAATCTCGCCGGAAGTAGTAAGCCATCCAGGTACTTCTCGCATACTGATTTTCGAATTCTATAAATTCGGACATACTACTGGGCACGCATACTGATCTTAGTGTACTGTATAGTATGGAAGTATGCGGTTTCGGACACAATCATAGTAAGACCTTGATTAGCTTGTTCAGGTGTGTTTGATTAGAGCTGGAGCTAAACTCTGCAAGACAACAGCCATACAGAAACAAGCTTGGTGAGCCCTGCTTTAATCCCTTCAGAGGGACTCTCGGAAGGTGTTAGGGTAAAGGGATGAGACCTTCTAAATGGAACCCAGTGAGAGTCTCCAGTTAATGAATCATTAATTCAAATGATCCAGGCAGATAACAATCCACTGATTCACATAAACTGGTCAGAGAGACTCTTCAATGAACAATTCACTGACTTAAATGATCTCCAGCTCCAGTCACTCGCGGTATAATTACTTTTGGTCAATTAAGTAAAGTTTATTA
>CAIGQQ010026964.1:19334312-19393146 GCA_903798035.1 Danio albolineatus | reverse complement strand
ATATACACACACACATATGTATATGTGTGTGTGTATATATATATGTGTGTGTGTATATGAATAAAATAAATAATTAATTTCTTTTTTTTTTTAGCCAAAGAGATGCATAAAGCTCCAAGTTTCATTGAGAAACTCCAAAACACAAGCGTTGCTGAAGGTCACCCTGTACGTCTGGAGTGTCGTGTGTCTGGAGTCCCATTCCCACAAATCTTCTGGAAGAAAGAGAACGAGTCTCTCACTCATAACACAGACAGGATAAGGTACAGGATCTTGACCAATCACATTACCCCCCCATATAATCATGAGCTCTCTTTACATTATAATGACCTGTTGATTGGCTTCATCGATGCATTGATAAAATGTGTTCTCCTTGTGCACTATGTCTGTATATAGCAGCTGTTGTTGGGCTGCTGTTTAAAGTTGTTTTAAAGTTGCACACAGATGAAAAGGCCCTTGTAAAAGAAACACAGAAACACACCACAGGTGCTACCGTCTGCACCACCTCAGAGAGAACAACAGTCACAACAAGCTGTAAAGTCTGCAGTCACATCGTTTGTGGATGTTTGTTCATGAGGATTCAATGCCAGTCGTACGCTCATGCAGTCTGGGAAAAAAAGCAATACTGGCATGAGTTAAATTTACACTATGGAGCTGTTGAATGCTTTGTTCTGATTGGCTGATCAACATTCTTATTTTCAGATCAATGGACTGCTAAAGTAGTTCCGGGCAGAATTTTAACCACATTACAGTTCCGTATCACTACGTCTCATGATTTTAGTTGTTTCACAGCCTACAAAAATATAAAATAAAATAATAGTAATAATAATAATAAAACCGTATCAGTTTGAGGACATAACCCTGACAAATTTCTGAACTAGGTCTATACATGTACTTGGAATAATTGACTCTTGAGATTAAAACCAAAGCACACTTGAGGCTATTTTATAATAATTCAACTGCATATCATCAGTAATTCCTTGCATAATATTCTGATGTTCATTTCTGTTTCCCAGCATGCACCAGGACAACTTTGGTTACCTCTGTATGATCATCCAGCCGGCTCTGAAGGAGGATGCAGGCTGGTACACTGTTTCGGCTAAGAATGAAGCTGGCATCATCTCTAGTACAGCACGTCTCGATGTACACGGTTGGTTTGAATCCACAACACGAACCAATCGTATGAATGCCATGCTTAGCTGTGATTGGAAAAGGACCAAAATACACTAAATACAGACTAAGTAGTTTTAAAGGGGGTTATCTAATCAGTGTTCTTGCATTAATTGCTTGAGACTAAAGGCAAAACCATATTTAATCTGTCCAATAAAAGCACACTCCCTTCCTCTGCTCAACGCTGTTTCCATAGCGATCCCATCAGCCACTGCTGTGTTTTTGCCATCAACAACAGGTTTAACAATAAGGATGCATGACCTAAGACTTAATCAAGTGTGGGGCTGAGGAAATACACAGAAGGGGTGTGATTTAATAATGAATGTTATAAAATCTCTATCATTTGATTAAAACTCAACATTTCTAGTCTGGAATCTGGTGGAACTAAAGGTGGCTGAACACTTATGCTTTTGGCTTTGGTACAATATCAGCTTTGAGTCCGGTATTAAAGGGTCAGTTCACACAAATTATTCAAATGTGCTATTGACTCAATCTCTGGCCATACAAGATGTATCTGACATTATTTAGTAGAACACTATAGATGATTTTTAGATGTACAGATGTGGTTTTTGGTGAGTCAAGAAAGTCAAAAATCTTTTTCATGCAAAACAAAACGATCACTTCTGACTTCTAGTGATGTAGGAAGGTCTTAAAATTACACAACAAAAATGCTTTTCTTACTTGGAGATATTGTCTTGTTTCTAATTTATACAATTCTGAAATCAAGAAGAATTTTCTAGACCAGTAAAAAAACTAATTCTGAAATATTAAGTGGGTTTTTCCTTACAACAATCTAAATAAAAGCAATAAATAAAAGTAATCTGGTTTTAAATAGGGTTTTTACTTACTCCGCTGTCAGATTATTCAGCATACTTTAAGGTCAAACTTCATTTTGACACGTTTGAAAACAAATCAATATTTTTTTCTTGTCTGGAAAGTGCTTCTTGATTTAGGGATTTTTTAAATATTTAAACTAGAAACAAAACAAAACTCAAAACATTAAAATGGAGAGTTGGACACCTAAAACTGTCTTTTACTTACCCTTCAATTGTCACAAACCTATTTGAGTTTCTTTTTCCATTCTGAACATGAAAGTTATTTTGAAATGTATTGAAAACTGGTAACCAGTGATTTCCCTAGTATGTTTTTTTTTTGTACTATGGAAGTGACTGATAAACGGTAGGGCTGCACAATATATCAATTCAGCATAGATATCGCAATGTGCGCATCTGCAATACATCGTAAAGACATGCAATATTGATTATTGAAATATAGTTGAGCAGGAGATATAGAATTGTATTTAATCTCTGTGTTAATACGGAATTTATGATTTCTGCAAAAATAAAATCTTACTTTGAATGTTTGTCTTGTTTCTAGTCCAAATATCTACACAATATCTACAAATGAAGACCAGATCATTTCCCACACCCCACAGGCAGATCATTTAGCTTGTTTAAACTAAATCTCTAAGTTGTGACTTATTTTGTCTGACTGTGAAAACAAAACAATATTTCTACTTGCTCTAAGAATACTTTGATATTTGGACAAGAAACGAGACGAAATAAAACGAGTAAAGCCTTTGTGTCTATTGCGATTCATTTATTTTCTCTACCTAAATACTGTTAGACTCCCCAGTAAACTATCAACTAGAGCTATTCAAACTATTTTTCAAACTATTATATTCATCGCAGAAATATAAAATATCACAAAATCAGATTTTCTTCAATATCCTGCAGCTCTAGTAACTGGTTTCTAACTTTATTCATTTATTTTAAATAAATGTTTATAACCACTTGATTGTTAGTAAATAGTCATTTTGGGGTGAACTATCACTTTAAGTGAAACATTTCACGCCGTACAGCAAAGGCTCTGTATGTTTTTGTAATTGAGGAACGACATTCATTATTACATCCTGTGATTTCTTCTAAGTGAGAAACTGTTCATTCTCGCCCTTTCCTTCCCTCAGCCCAGTGGCAGCAGACTCACACCCCAAAGCTCAAGAAGGTGCGTCCATCCACCAGCCGCTACGCAGCCCTGACAGAACGAGGCCTGGATGTGAAGGCGGCCTTTTTCCCAGACTCCAACCCTCTTCCTCCCGGCACCCTGGTGGAGAGCGACGACCTGTAGAGACTAGAATAGAGGATCTGACCTTCAAACCCTTGCTCCGGCGCACTCCATAATTCCCACCTGCTTCCCTACAACCGAAGAAGGATGGGACGGCAAGAGCGGAAGCTGCTCAGCCCTTCCTCAAAGATCACGATTCTTGGTATTTTCACTTCACCACCACCTGAGGAGAGGACTAAACCATTTGCTATTCTTTAATTTCAGTCGTTTTCTGAGAGGGAAGTGAGACGAGTGCTTAAGTGAGGTCACATCCTGCTTTTAAACAGACTTAATGGTTCACTGGCGCACTTAACACACACACACACACACACAGAGAAACACGGCTGTGAGGAAGGAGGTAGTTTACCGATGATCACCTTGTTTTTCATCTCTAGATTATTTCACAAGTGCCTAAGAAATATTTAATTTTAAAATGAACTAAAATAAATAAATATGTATCCAAGAACTAGCATCTAGCTGCGCATGTTACTACGGTGCCAACATGGAACACTTTTTCTGTATTTAGTTCTAATGCTTTAGATTAGATGTATTTATGAAGCGCTGGAGGACATGTTTTCCTCTCCAGCACGGGAACTTCTTTTTAGGTGGGAGGGGAGGGCTTGAAAGTCATCTGGAAAATTGAAGGAGCGGGGCTTTAGAAAGATGGACGCATCCTGAAGCTCCACGGACCCCATTGTCCCTGGAGCTTCAGGGTCCTTGATGCCAGTCGCACACTGCCATAGATAGAAGCTGCGTCTGGATCTCAGCTCCTGTCCAGAGATGTTGCACAAGGCCGGGCCTTAATGATTTTTTTAGAAGACATTAGAAGCGGAGACTGATACGTCATTAACACGAGTGAGGAGACTGTGGCAGGTTTGAACAGATGTTTGTTGTGAAGCGAGAAATGCTGATAATGGAAGTGCAGGAAGCATGTTTGTGGAGGATAGGGAGAGATTATGTGGATTTTAAAGATGGTGGTGGCGCATGAAAGGAACTGATGGTAAAGCTTTTGACAGGTGGGCTTCAGTTTTCAGGTTTGGAATTACAGAAACATGTGGAAATGTGCAGATTTGTTGAGAATTCACTTAATTGGTTTTCTTCGAGGGGGAAAAAACGTTTGACATTTTCTCAACGCTTGCATTCAAGTTGGGAGTGGAAACAGTTTAGGAATCATCTCGCACACATTTGCAACGTATATACAAAACAATGTAGCATAATCTATTCATGTAAGCCTGCGATTGCATATGTTTGTTTTTTTTCTTACACCGTTCTTATTCCTTCCAGTAGGCAGATTTTAGGAGGCTCTTATTCTCCAGTATTTCTGTTTTCCAAGCCAACCTGTGCCTGTATACAGACTGTTCTCCTTATTCTCTTCTGGTTTATGAATAGTACAATAAATAAACATCTCTGAAAGTATCGAGTCTGGGTTCAGTGCAGATGCTGTTGGCAAAAACACGTCTCTCAAGAAAGCTGATTGAGCTTTGTGGTGATTTTTTTGTTTTTTCATGGTTTAACACAGCTAGAGTTTGCTGCATTTTAATTAATGTACTGGAGTTTTTTATGGAAACCTCAAATCAAAGAAAAACTTATTCTTGACAAAATAACTGACTTTTTTTAGTGTTTATATCCTCTTAATCTTTAATTCCCCTTATATCGTTTATTGCAAATCAGATGTTGTTTCCCTCATAGCAGAAAAAATCCAACATGTGTAGTGTGAGCGTCTTTTACATGCTACGTGACATCATATGTAATGCACCAGTCATCAGAAATAATACATAATTTATGGGTTGATTTTACACTATCCTTCAAATCACTACACCGAAAGAAACTCATGTGACAATGTCATGACAACAAATGTTTTTGTTACTTTAATATACAGAAAACTGACTTTGCTGTCTGTTCAAACCACTTATTTAAAATGAGCTGAAACAGCATAGTTCTTGAGATTTTTGGGGGGACAGCTTCTTTGTTGTATGTTCAAGCCACTTAAATTTAAGTCAAATCTAGTGATTTGTGTTGGGACAAAGTGAATGAAATGTGTGGAACCCTGGATGTTTTTACTGTCTACTTTAATCAGGTTTAAACACGTTTTCTGAAGTTATACACAGTTTAACTTAATATTTTTAGTCCGTTTGATTCAAAGAAAACAAATTCTTGACAAAATAACTGACTTTTTTAGGGTTTAGGTAATTCTGACTTTAAAAAATCAACCTAGTTTATAGTATGCAACACCAAATATAGCTCCATTTATTACGTTTTCAAAAGATTTGTGAACTCTGAAAGAGAGAGAAGTCAGAATTTACCCTATACAGGACAGCAGAGTCTATGAATTGCACTCAGAACTTACTTTTAGTGCAGGGCAATTAAACATTCATAACAAATATCAATTTATACCGTGCAGAATATATCTTTTTTTTTAAATATCAGATCAGGTTTTCTTCCAGTCCTAACAAAGACAATTACAATAAAGTCAGAATTAGAAACGGTCACACTTTACAATAAGGTTCATTAGTTCATGTTACTTAAAGCATTTACTAACATGAACAAACAATTAACAACATATTTACTACAGTATTTGTTCATGTTAGTTAATGAAAATACAGTTGTTCATTGTTATTTCACGTAGACTCACGGTGCATTAACTAATGTTAACAAGCATGGACTTGGATGTTAGTAAATGTTCAATTATGATCAATAAATGCTATACAAGTGTTGTTCGTGATTAGTTCATGGTAGTAAATGCATTAACTAATGAAGCTTACTGTAAAGTGTTACCAAAAAGAAAAGAGATGTAAATTTGGTCTGAATTCAGAATGTTTCTAGTAGTTCTCAGTTTGTCTGGCCATACTTTTATATGACAGTTACAGTTATAAACTCAGATCTTGTATTCATGGAGTTCTGACTTATTCAGAAGAGTGAGATAAAAATGTAAGTGTTTCTTTTTTTTTTTTTTTTTTTTTAAATAAAAATTTAATTTTTTTTTTTTTTTTTTTTTTTTTTTGAAATAAAAATTATATTTCTGATCTTTTACAAACCTGCGATTCTAAAATCAGTTATTTTTTAAAAAAACACGGCTGCTAAAAATAGCAATGACATCACAAACGAGTCATATCCTCCACTGGTTGATCTGTGACCTCTATTATCCCAAGTATGGAACATACAGCAATAACCCCAAAACTCCAGTGAACTAAAAATAACATTAATCCAATCCAGATGGTCCAGACTGCTCTTACACAATGTTTTACATGACTCGGAATTCCACAGAGCGATGAGGAGGAGAAGATTAACAATATCGAGCTTTGACTCAGTCCCTAAATAGAGAAATGGTGACGCTAGGTATAATCACCAAAACAAAAAAATATGCGCTTTAATACTTCAGTGACTCATAGAATCATTAGATCAGCAGCTGTAGTCCTCCATCCACCAGCAGAATCTGTCCCGTGATATAAGGTGACTCCAAGAGGAAAAGCACAGCCTGGGCCACTTCTGCAGGTTCCCCAAAACGGCCCAATGGAATCGTTCTCACTGCTGCGTCTTCCTCCAGTCCTGCCGTCATGTCTGTGTGAATCAATCCTAAGAGGCCAGCTTAACAATCAATTCAGAGTGATTTTTAGTATCAGTATTGGTGGTTATTAAAATGTAAAAATACCTGGAGCCACCAAGTTCACTCGAATGTTCCGGGAAGCCACTTCCTTTGCCAGTGAGCGAGTGAATCCCTCTAGTCCAGCTTTACTGGCACTGTACACAGACTGACCAGCGTTACCCTTCACACCCACCACTGAACCTGAGGAAACACATCACCAGCTTAGAAATACCACTGAATCATAAGCGAATAAGGAATAGGCTGATTTTTGACCAAAAACAGATCTATAATTATATTCTGGTATATTGGGGGGATTACAAAAATTGGTCTGATTACAAAACCAAAATGAAACTGATTTTATTTATTTGTCTTCATTCTTTCCCCTTGATCATTTATTGCAAATCAGATGTAGTTTCCTTCATAGCAGAAAAACTTTACATGCTACGTGTGACATCATGTGTAATGCACCAGTCATCAGAAATAATACATCATTTATGGGTTGATCGTTTACTTTCTTTTACACTATCCTTCAAACCACTACACTAAAAGAAAATAATGTCACAAAATGTTATGATGACAAATGTTTTAGTTTATTTTAATATACAGAAAAATGATTTTGCTGCTTGCTCAAACTACTTATTTAAAATGAGCTGAGACGGCAGAATTTGTTTGGGGATAACTTTATTGTTTTATGTTCAAGCCACTTAAAATGAAGTTAAATTAATTGATTTGTGTTGGGACAAAGTGAATAAAAGGTGTGGAACCCTGGATTTTTTTTATGGTCTACATTAATCCGGCTTAAACAAGTTATGCAGAGTTTAGCTTTAGTCAATTTGATTGATTGAAGATTACACGGAAAGCTCATTTGATTCAACAAAAACAAAAATATATACCATATTACAGCAAGTTAAAATGTAAAAATGATATAATCAAGTATGGGTTCTTCATTTTTACATAAATACATGTTCTGCTGAATGACAATGCAAAAATATCCAACTTATTTGCTGACATTTTATTTTCACAAACGTATTATTGCATTTTAATATGCTTTCTATAAAATTATTATTGTCCATTTTATTTGATGCAGTTACCAAAATGTTTCAAACTCTTTTGCTGAACAAAAACGTGCAGAAAAGTTTTTAAACATTATTTTTTAGGGTTTGCAGGAGATTTATCCATAGCATCATACAGCTAAGAAATATTTCTTTAGTTTAGTATTAATTAGATTTAATATATAGCTGTATGTGTGTGTGTGTGTGTATATATATATATATATATATATATATATATATATATATATATATATATGTATGTGTGTGTGTGTATTTTAAATGTATATTATTATTTTGTGTATATATATGATTATTACGCAAAATAGAAAATTGGACATCCGTTTTATGTAGTGAGAAAGACGTGACCAATCCAGACCAGTGAAACGACTTATTTTTGAAGCTGTAGCGCCATCTTGTGGCGACTAAATCAACACAAATTGCCAAGTTACTGATCCAGCGTGAATGTTTCCTTTTTCTTCAACTAAAACTCAATGACACTTCTGAATAGAAATAATGAATGAGATGATCATAAGGCAGTGTACGAGAAATATGGCTCACCGATGTTGACAATGGCTCCTCCATGACTGAGCATGTTTCGTACAGCGGCTTTACATGTGAACATGGAGCCCAGCAGGTTGGTGTGCAGAACAGACAGCATGTCTTCCGATTTACTCCTCAATAACAGTGCATCTCTTGAAAACAAACACAATATAATATTAGAAAGATAATATCTTTTTATTTTCATACCCATCTACTATTTTTACTCCTATATTGGAAATGCACTTTGACTAGAAGCCAAATGCTGAAATTAATCTGCCACCTGTATTTTCAAGATTACAATCTACTTTCTGCGTTATTTCTTAGTAAGCTGTCTGACCTGTTGATGCCAGCTGAATTGACCAGGAACCCTACTGTCCCACAGGTCTTATTGATGGTCTCAAATGCTTTCTGAACCTCTTCTTCTTTTGAGACATCGCAGCTTAGGCCCAAATGGTTTTCTGAAATTAAATGTGTACTCCTGGATTAAAAAACAAAAACACACCTATTAAAGGAGTCTTGGTCATTTAAAATGATTCACCTCCAGGAAGAGATTGAGCAGTAGCCTCTGCAGCCTCTTTATTCCTAGACAACAGCACAATCCTGTGACCCCTCTGTGCCAACAGCTGAGAAACTGCTCGCCCGATGCCACGCGAACCCCCGAACACCACAGCCAGCCTGGACATCACCGGCCTATCAGAGAAAACACATCTGCAGGATAAACACTGATGAGCAAATATCAGTACTGAGTGAGGAAAGGTCAAAGTGCAAAAGAACACGAAGACTATTTCTTATTAAATGTAATTAAAGAAAAAATATAAATGATTACACATAAGTAATATGAATTTTGATACACGTGTTGCTCTTAAGATCAAGAACCATACTTAGTGGCATGTATATATACAGTATAGTACATGAATTTGACAACAACTTGACAGTATTTTTACCACCTACAGTAACTTATGACTTCTATCAGAAAGTGCGGTCATCATTCATTCATTCATTTTCTTTTCGGCTTAGTCCCTTTATTAATCCGGGGTCGCCACAGCGGAATGAACCGCCAACTTATCCGGCATTTGTTTTACGCAGCGGATGCCCTTCCAGCCACAACCCATCTCTGGGAAACACATCAATACATTCTCATTCACACACATACACTATGGACAATTTAGCTTACCCAATTCACCTGTACCACATGTCTTTGGACTGTGGGGGAAACCGGAGCACCTGGAGGAAACCCACGCAACCACGGGGAGAACATGCAAACTCCACACAGAAATGCCAACTGGCCCAGCCGGGGATCGAACCAGCGACCTTCTTGCTGTGAGGCGAACGTACTAACCACTAGGCCACCGTGGCGCCTGCAGTCATCATGCCATAGTTTTATGATTTATGGATTTGCTGTAGGAAAAGTATTTTAGTATTGTTATGCCCCCTTAAAACTCAAGTCAACTCTTTTCAGGTTATTTTGTATCTGTGTAAGTGTTGAGCATTTTAGATGTTAAAAATACTTATTGTAAATTATTTATTAAGCTATATCAGTGTACAAATCTGTAGGCTATATAATTGTTATATAATGCTTACTATAAATAGCACGTTTTAAGCACGGTATTTCATTTACACACACACATGTATTTTATACAACTGCTTGTACTTTTTAAGTAGGATATGACATTCAGAAAAACGTTGATACAGAAATGTGTACAAATGAACGAATGAATGTTCACTAAAGATTATTTAAGATCGGCACTAAAAATGAGCCACATTCAGCGAAAAATAACATAATTGTTGATTGTCAAATACAGAACAAGTCGACATGGCAAATTATTGCAGAATTACAAATAATTATACCATACAATATTTAGGCATTTAGACGACAAGATGTCGAACTCACGTTAAATATCAATATCATACGCTCCTTATTTTTTTCTTTGTCGCTAAAAGTGAACCTATGGGACAGAAGTTATGGACGCCGCCATATTGACTGCACTGTGTACGGCGAGCAGAGAGGTGGAGCCAAAAGCACTAACACAAACTAACGTGTTTTAATAAATGTATTTACTGTGTTTGCTGAATGTTTATGCAATTAATATATTTATTAGTCTGACTTTGTTGCTTGAATCATAGAATTATAAAAGAAATGTATTAGAAGTCTGACTTGAATTACGCATATAAGAAAAAAATATGAAATTAATGGAAATAAGTAAAATACCAGTCCACACTAGAGAACATTTATGTAAATCAGTGAAAATACACATTGTTCACAAAAACCCTATTGAAAAATGTAATAAAAATACCATGAAAATAAAATATAATAATAATTATAATACCAAAACTATTTTTTATTCTAAGTAATAAGACACCATAATCATTATAGTTGTTCTAAAAGAAAGGTGCAAAATGCTTTGTGCTGTACATTATAAATGCTGTGTCCCAGAATTCGTCAATACTTTTGTCGGGTCTTTTTCAAAAGGTTCCTCAGTTAAAGTCCATGAAAGCGGATAGTGACCAAAGGCTCCATGACCGTGTACCAACCGGTGACGGTTGCTAGGGGGGAATTTTGCGCCAAACACTGACAGACAAACCTAGTAGCTGTATGTTTTGACTGACAAAATTCTCAACCTATCAGCCAAGACTTAATTCGAGCACTGACCAATCGAATCACTCCTAACAGTAAGCGTGTGCCGTCTGCACGCATGAGACCGCCCACAAAAGAAAAATCTTCATTTGAGCTGCTGTGATGCTGCCAGTGTTCATTGACTATTCACAATATATAAGATACACAAGGTAAGAACTAATTCTGTTCGCCACATTGTTTGCTTATTGAAAACTATATTGCGGAGTACAGCTTTAAAGTCCATGTCAGCGTCGGTTCGCCCTGTCAATGCAACTGACCATTTCGTTTTCATTAGCACGCTTTTAGAATCGTAGTATTGTCATTAGTTTGAACAGCGACCCTTCCAAGGCCCCGCTTCACTAAACACCAGCTGGGGCTTTTCACACTTTGCATTGTAACGTTAATATGATGCTGCTTTTATCCACATAGCAAACAATTGCATAACAAATATAGTTTGTTAATAACTAATATTGTTAATGGTTGACAGTGCTAGTCAGTTCAGATCTCGAGTATGCCTCTTTCTTCTGCTTTGTTCTGTACAGCTTGCAAGTTTTACATTTTAGCCAGCTTTCTGCTTTTGTTATTGTGTTTTGCCGACAGTTGTTGTTGTGAACCTAATTTGTTGCTGTCTTGAGGTCTTTCTCTATCAGTCTTGTTTTTTTATTTTATATTCTCTCGTTGGACCCTTTTCTTAGTCCCTTTAAAGGGTGGTGGGTAATTCCTCCCGACATGTCATATTTAATTCATAAGCCCTCCTTCACTGTCTGGCCTTTTGCTTATATTTTGCTTTCAACCAGGACTGCGTTGCTTTTAGGCTTGATTTAAAAACAATAAATAAAATAGAATAATAAAAAAAATGCTTCCCACTACTTTGTCTAAAAATGCACGTATGCCTGAAAATTTGCCTTGGCCAGGTGGCAGTTGTAGTCATTCCCAGCATGCAGCTGGATTCTGTACGGAAAAAATATCAACCTTTCACTCATCAGGAGGTGCTCCGCTTGAGTTGGTTTAATAATTCCTGCTGACACTGTGAATGAATCACAGCTGAATGTGACTTTTAATATGCCACACCTCTATCTATCTAGCTATCTATCTATATCATATTTTTAATAGAACTGGGTTGTACCCTCGTTTGCCATCCGAACTGCTTTAGTTTTGTTAAGTCTATGAATGGCATAGACTCTGGAGGTAGAGGTAGAAACATGCTTCAGAGATTTTGCTCCATGTGTGTCAAGAAAATATTCACCACACCATTTACTTGAGCTGTTAATACAAGGCATTAGGCCTGCACCATATATCGTTTCAGCATCCATATAACAATGTGCAAATCTGCAATAGTCACATCGCAGAATGTGCAGTGTGGTGGTGGGATTATAGTTGACTATTGGAGTCACAATTCAGAACACAGGGTTTGTGGAATCACTGCAGAGTTTAACCATAGAGTGAAAGTTTGTTATTTGTATGTGTTTTTAAGGCCTGTGACTGTAAGCATTTCAAGTATGTAGTATTCAGGCACAAGAAATTGTAACACTTTTTGTAATTTTAATAAAAAATTAATTATTTGCACAAGGGCTGCACGATATTGGAAAAATCAGGTATTGCAATTTTATTTATTTATTTTTTGCAGCGATAAATATTGCGAAATCTCAAGTACAGAAATTAAATATTCCAATGCAAAATATATATATGCATTCCATGCTTTGCTCATTTCTTGTGCAAACTTCTTGTTGATCAAGTAAAAACATTGTTTTGTGTTCTCTACAGAAGAAGTAAGTCCAAATGTGGAGTTTTTCCTTGATAAACATGCTAAATTATCAGCCAGTGGGTTTATTAAAATAATCTTATTTTCTCTTTTAAATGTAGATATTTGGATTATTTTGGGTTAGTCTTTGTTACACCTGCAAACATCCTACTTTTTTGTGCCCAAACGCTCAAAGACCTTGAAAAACACATGCAAATGATTTTACTCTATTATGGCTAAACTTAGCAGTGACTCTACAAATCAGATGTGTTCTATTGCTGCTGGAGAACTATTATTTAGACTTAACATTACAGATCTTGCGATACAATTATTACAGATACGTACATTGCGATATCGATTCTGAAATGATATATTGTACAGCCCTAATTTGCACAATGAAGATTACGCAGTGTTATTTTAGATTTGATTATTCAGTTTCTGTAGCTGTATACATTCTTTCATGTTGCTAAATGCTGAAATCTGGCCCTACCATTAAGTGTCACAAAAGAAATTGAGACTTATCAGAATAGGCAACTTTTTTACAGTTTTTCCAATCATTTGCCAATCTTACCAATCTAAATTTGGTGAACTGGTCTGGGTTGTATAGTTTTTTAGCTGTGAGGAGTGAGAGTGCTGTTCTGTTCTTTTGCTGTAGCTCATCTGATTCATGGTTTGATTTGTGCTCTTCTGCAGATTTCAGTGGTGACCAGTGTTTTTTTCTTTTTCTTTTTCTTTTCTTTTCTTTTCTTTTCTTTTCTTTTCTTGTTTTTTCTTTTCTTTTCTTTATCTATTTTTGAGTTGCTGATGCCTTTCTGTCTGCTTAAAGCCATTCCGCGTTGACATTTTTCATTCATAAAATTGCCACTTACTGGATATTTTCAGCTTTTTTTCTTTCTTTTTTTTTTAACTATCTCTATTCACTAAAGATATGGTCGTGTGAAAATCCAAGTGGATCGGCAGTTTCTGAAATACTCACACCAGCCTGTCTGGCACCATCAACAATCCTATGTTCAAAATAATTTAAGTCTCCTTTCTTTCATGTGTTGTTCTTTCTGTCTCAGCATGAGAAGTCATTTGCATAGACATGGATAAATATGAGAGGCTAAAGAAGATTGGGGAGGGATCCTTTGGGAAAGCCATCTTGGTCAAGTCAAGGACAGATGGCCGACAATATGTTATCAAGGAGATTGGCATCTCCAGGGTGAGTCCATCACGTCCTTCTTTTAGACATCTCTCAGAAATGTTAATGGCCATTTTAATCATTTAGGATTTCAGACAGACAAAATGTGAGAGTGCTATCTAAATTCATTTTTTTTCTTTTTCTTTTTCGTTTTCATCAGATGTCAAACAAGGAACGACAGGAATCACGTAAAGAGGTGGCAGTTCTGGCTAACATGAGCCATCCAAACATTGTCCAGTACAAGGAATCCTTTGAAGGTAAACCTTTCTAATAAACAGAGACATCCATATTCAGAAATTGGTATTAAACGATTTTACAACATTGTTCTTTGCATGGAGCTACATCTGCCATTATGTCAATAAGCGTGCCAAAGCGAGTGAGCATTCCTGTATTTGGTCTTTAGTTGGCTGTTTTTGATCAATCTAAGAACATTAGTTCCAGCACAACCTATCACCAGTGCATTTCTGTTTTAAAGGCTTGTGTCAGATTGATAGATTGGGGTGGCCAGCAGGATCTGGAGGAGCTCAAAGCTCTTGAATTAAATTACAGAGAGGATGTTGTTGTGCTAATGATAGTTTTTCTTTATGGAGCTGTGCGGTATCTCTGACATCCGGATGGCTGGCTAATTAATGACATGCATCTGTGGTAGTGTATGAATGTTAATGCTATTAACAATGGAGGGCAATATGTTTCTTTTACTACATTGTAAGATCTGATTACATCACAGACTGTCTAAATATGTTATCATCCAAAGATTGTTGGAGGTCTGCATATGTACAAATTGCAAAAATGATAATGTCATTATAGATGTGTATGTCCGAAATCATTCTTACTCCTGGCAATTCTGGCAAATGATCTTTTATTAAACCAGCAAAAAACTAATTGACAAGAAATAAACCAGGCTTCCTCTAAAAGATAATATGTTCATGAGGCATCACTGTGTAAAAATTTTTATTTCTCAGCTTTTATTTATATTTGAACAAAATCTTTAAGTCAGAATTTACCTGGGGTATTAATAATTGCATATTTGACTGTATATATTACGAGTTCAGATGCTAAGACCTCTAAGTGCCATCTGAGATTTACTTCTAAATGGGACGTTTTTTTTTCCAGGCTCCTATGTGTTGGTTCAATAATTCCACATTCATAGCAAAGAATGTTTATTGTCTTTAAAATGAAATAACTGAACATAAACCTATGCAAATTTTAAGAAGAACATTTCGGAGGTTTTCGCACTCTTCACATTACTCATCATTACTCAAATCTCTTCTGTGAGATGTGACCTGTTAGAAATCAGGCCACCTTTCCCTTTTTGTTTGCCAAAGAACAGTTCTTTTTATCGCTGCTGAAATACTTCTGCTGAAAACCATTTGACGTTTTCAGAATATTTTTATGTTATTAATAGTAGAATTATCAACAGTAGCATTTCATTTAAACAGATATACTTTTAATAACATCATAGGTGTACTTATTGTTACGTTTGCTCATTTAATTGTTACCTTGCTGAATGAAAGTAAAAATGCATTTTTAAAAAATCCTATTGAAAGGTAGTGTACTTCTAGACTGTGAACAAAAGCAGATCCATTACATAGTTACCATAGAACAGAGATGCCCAAACTAGGGCCTGTGGGCTAAAGCTGGCCCGTGGTAATATTTGATTTGGCCTGCCATCCCATCTGAAAAGAGGGGGGAATGATGTGGATGGTCTATCATTTCAAATTTAATGTAACCTTTTATTTGTTTGTTTTATTGTTAAGCTGTTAAAAAATATGACTGAAACGAACTGTTTCAATTTAAGTGCTGTAGTTTAGTTTAAAATGTACATACTGTCACCTGACGGATAGAGAACAATGCAGAGAATTTGGTGAGCAAACCAAGGATTCTGCTTGGCTAGTGTGTTCAGCATTGAACTCAACTGTGCTATAAATGATTGTTTATGTTTTTACTGCTATAAGTTATCATTTAAACGTTATACTACATTAATTAATATGACTCAAAGTGATGTTTCTAGTTATTTTAAAATATTTTGAAATGAATTAGGAAATTACCCATGGCAACTTCAATGTAAAATAGTTCGGTATATGCATGGGGCCATGGCACACTGATATTTGAAAGTTTGCGCACCCCTGCCATAGAAGAACACTAATTTGTCTCTCTTTCTTTAGAGAGTGGTTGTTTGTACATAGTAATGGACTACTGTGAGGGAGGTGACCTGTTTAAGAAGATCAATAATCAGAGGGGATCTCTATTCCCAGAGGAACAGGTGAGAGAAACATCAAAGGTTTAAAGCTGCACTCAGTATTTTTCTTTCTACAATGTTGTGCTATTTACACAAAAAACAGAGTATAACACAAAACAATACTAAAAACTTCAAATTCTTTTCATTATAAAGCAAGATTTTTTGCCATTTTAACCCTAGGAATCATCTTCTCAGTGTTATCATCTGATGTACTGATCTCTGTCTATTTTCATTTTTTGGAAGATTCTTGACTGGTTTGTGCAAATCTGTCTGGCTCTTAAACACGTACATGACCGCAAAATCCTCCACAGGGACATCAAATCACAGGTATAGCTGTCTCTCTTACACAAACCTTTGTATCAACAACTCAATGGAAATGCAGTATAAGATTATTTACACACGACTTCTGGTTTTGCTTTCTGTGAAGAATATTTTTCTGACCAAAGATGGTACCGTGCAGCTTGGTGACTTTGGAATCGCTAGAGTTTTGAACAGGCAAGATACTTCAAACTGATCTCAAAAAGGCATAAATGTGGCGAGAATGACACTTATAGATGTTGTGTTTGTGTTTGCAGCACCGTGGAGTTGGCAAGGACGTGTATCGGCACACCTTATTACCTGTCGCCAGAGATATGTGAAAATAAACCGTACAACAACAAGAGGTAAAGATACTATTTGGAGCCTTAAGGGTGGATAGTATCTATGAGGCACTCTATAAGGAGTCTTGTGCAGTTTGCTGAGTCATTAGAGAGGTGATGAGAGATACACGACTTTCTCTGATCCTAGCAGCTACATATTGATCCTGAGTCATTTGTTTCCGGGCTGTTTGTAACTTGATCAGTCGGAATATTCTTAGCCTCAGTTGATAAACACCAGCTGTATTAGTTACAGTACTGTTCCAAAGGTTCATAGAGTCTTTCAAATGTTTTTGTTAAGTATATTTAGTTAAGTAAGATAGCATTTATTTCATTTCATTTTAGTACATCTGTAATGTTGTGAAATTTATATTAAAATAACACAGCTGTGCTTCTTAATATTTTTGTGATTCTTTGAATAAAAGGTAAAAACAAGGCTCTTTCGTGACCTTCTAAATCCTTATTGTCACTTTTGATTAATCTGATGAGTTTTAAACTTCTTACTTAATAAAAGTTTTAATTTCTTTCAAAACAAAAATATACTGACCCCAAATGTTTGGACAGGATGTTATACAGTATGAAAATGTTTAATATCCATAATGTACTGTATGGCAAGAAATAGCGGGCATTCTAGATGTGGGCTTAGTTCAGGTTAAAAAGCTTTGTTCACACTGCACACTAATCTAATTTGGTTTAAAATTCTGTTTGTTTACATCCTGAATGAAGAAATATAAGATGAACATTCAGACTGGGATATATTATTTAGTTCTTAAGCAACAAAAAAATATGCATTGGTTTGATTTAAAAAAAAAAAAAGAAAATATTTTGTACTTTTCATATTCAGGATCATTTTAGAGGATATGTATGCTGTTTGTTTGTATATATTTATGTGTTTTTTCGCATATGCATGTGTGCGTAATCCTAATGTGCTGCCAAAAAGCAACAGTTTACCCATTTGTCCTACTTTCTCCCTCTCTGTCTGCATTCTTTACCCGTTGTTCTGTCGGGTCTGATCCTAGTGATATCTGGGCCCTGGGATGTGTCCTGTATGAAATGTGCACGCTTAAGCATGCAGTAAGTACCTCATGTTCTCAATAGTAGCTTCTGTGTGTGAGGGAATTTTTGTGCTTTATGTTTTGACGTGAATGATTAAACAGAAGCAGCTCTTTCATATCTGTTTAATCTGTCTCTCTATGTAGGTCTCATCTTCCCTTCTCTCTTCCTCTCTCACTTCCTTTCCTTCATTATTTACACCGTGAATATTCTGAGGAGACTAATATTTTACAGTGGAGTCAAGACAAATGGCAGAGGCTTTTAAAAATTGAGACTATTAGCTGTGTGGAGAGACTCTTTGCAGCTGAAGAGAAATTCCACTGTTTGAAATCTCTCTCCCCCCCCATTCTCTGACATTATTGTAGGGTTACGTTATTTATGACTGGAATGAATATGATTTTTTTCATCTTATGACCAATGTTATGTCTTTCTGTCAGTTTGAAGCAGGAAACATGAAGAACCTGGTGCTGAAAATCATCCGTGGTTCATACCCGCCTGTTTCCATCCATTACTCCCCAGATTTGCGCTCTCTCCTGGCCCAGCTCTTCAAGCGTAACCCCCGGGAGAGACCCTCCGTCTCGACCATTTTGGACAAGCCTTTTCTTGCTCGCAGAATTCACAAGTTTCTCAGCCCTCAGGTGACATATACACACAAACAGGCTCGGTTAGCAGAGAGATGAATCATGCACTAATTCTGTGCATTGTGACTCAAATAGAACTCAGATGTTATGTAACGCTCAGGTTTAATTCCTGGCCCACTACAGCATGTGTTGTGATGAATTTGTTTGTTACAATGTCTTCATGTTTATTGCAGCTTATTGCTCAGGAATTTAGCCGTTCGCTTCACCTTAACCAGCCAAAAATGAGCATGGCCCATGCAGCACCAGGTAATCACATTTAATAATAACTAATGATTGTGTCAGTGCATCTGCATGATTATCTTGAATTTCCTACATTATCTGTAAATTCAAAAATATGCTGTTCACACAATTTGGCAATTTACTGCTAACATTGCAACTTTTCATTCTAAAAATGTTCAGTATTTTTATAAAAAGGGTCTGCAGTTTATGGATAATTTATGGGTAATTTCACATTAGGCATGGGCCGGTATAAGATTCTGACGGTATGATAACCTTCGATAAAAATATCAGTTTCACGGTATGACAGTATTGTGTTTACTGCTTTTAAAATATACTCTTTTTTAATGTCTGGGTTAAAAAACAGAACTTTTTTCCCCATTGAACACAATATATTGTATTTTGAGATACAAGAGAGGAAGAAAGAAAGAAAAAAAATAATAATAAAGAACATGAAATAAACTGGAGGGTAAGACATTTAAGTATCAACTACAGTGTATAAATTAAAGTCATTACAAAATGAAATAGTCCTGTTTACTTTCATTTTTTCAGTTAATGAAATTAAATTTAAATAATGACTAAATTCTTGCAAAAAAAAAAAAACCCGGAAAATAAGGTTTGGTATTAGTTAATTTGCATTTGTGGATATATCACATTTAAAAAATTTTAAAGTATTTTGGAATAGTAAACATGTCAGGCTAAATAATTCAAATGAATCATTTCCTTCTGCTGTCTTCATATGTTTTAATAACACAGATTTCTTTACAATTTGGAAATACTGTTGTCCTAAAAACAAACAAACAAACAAAAACGCGTAACTAAATATCATCTTACACATACCTCAGGAACGGTATAGCAGAAAATTTTGGCGGTATGAAAACCTTGACTTTTCCAAACCGCAGTATACCTTGAAAACGGTTATCATCCCATGCCTATTTCACATGAAATCTGCATGTGTGAAAGGACTCACTACATGATAGAACCTAATGCTGTTATAGACCTATTTGAGGGATGTAAACAAAAACAATGTACAATGTCCCAACGTACTTCCTGTTTTACGTTTTTAATTACCATAGCTTCTGGGAATCCAAAAAGAGCCACGTATTGATAAATAATATTATTATAGCTGTTTTAACAATCATTTATGAATCAAATGCCTCTTGTTACAGTTATGAAATAGTTTCATAACAAGCAGGAAATGTCCATGGGCCAATGACATGACCACATTGAAATGGTCTATATGCACCTATAATTCTGTATACTGGGGCAAAAAATGACCCACGTGTGAGGTTTTGGTCCCATTTATTTCACATGATTGAGTTATATAACATGAGTAACAAGGGCAATATCACACATGAAAGTTTAATATTGAGTAAGTTAATATTAGGATACATTTTTAAACACCATATTGTCTATTTTTGTCAATTTTGTATGAAACAATTACATCTCCGTTCAATACACCGCAGTGATGGATTTTTAAATGAATCTGCAATTTGAATGAATCGCGTGAAACAATGATTCGCATGTCTATTCATAATGATAACCATTTACTTTTTTAGTCGATGAATCAAATTTTTAAATGAATCAAATGAATAAATGACAATTATTTACCAACACCTAGTGGCAGTTTTAGTTCTTATTTAAATCATTATTTCTTAAACTATTTCTATTTTCCATGTTATTAAAAAAAAAGAATTGTCATAGTAACCTTTATGTTGTTCCTGCATTAAATGCATCCTTATGCATATTGTTATGTGGGTAACCAAACTGTTTCAGAGCTCCAAACGATCAATATATCTATGTATATATATACACATTATGTATATTGTAATGTCTTATTTTTATTGTAAATGTATAAAATAAAATAATTAAAATAATTGTAATGATTATTTTCTCATCTTGACACAATTATGGGTTTAATTTCTCAGCCAATGCTAATATATGATTACATTTTTGTGATTTTGAAAAAAATAGTTACTCATTCTTTGAGCAATGATGCACAGAATAAAATAAAATTATATTTATTTATTTTTTTACTGATATTGTGTACCTATTTTCTCCCTAGCCAAACGTCCAGCCCCAGGCCCCATCCCAATCTCCTCAGCTCAGAAAATCACCAAACCAGCAGCTAAATACGGAGTGCCTTTAACAGTGCGGAGACCATCTGAAGTTGCCAGGAAGGTCCCAGATGCAGCAAAGAAACCAGTTAAACTCAAGCAGGCGAGTACCATGGGCAATAAGGAGAATGTTGTTCATTGGCAACTCCACACCCACATTTTGCCCATACATTACCACTCATTATGTTTGAATGGTTGGAGAGGCACCTGGGAACACCATATCATTCAGACATTTGTTGATGTTGTCCTGCTGTGTGCTATATATGAGAGCCCTCGGTGTCATGTGTTGTCCAGGCTCCCCCTCCTGCAGCGGTTCAGAGGAGAGTGAGTCAAGTGGAGGAGGAGAGGAGGAAGCATGAGGTACATCAGAGAGTGCCCCCTGTCTACAGATTCTGTACTAACACCTGCTCCTACCCTTCTGTATTAACCCATGTACCCTTTTTCAAATACAACTACTTTTTTCTCCCCTATCCACCTTTTTTCGATGACCCATGATGCTTTTCGTGAATTATGGGAGATTGGAAGTAAATTGTCTAACTGTAAACAAACTGAGAATTGTTTTAAAAACTGGGTACAATGAGGTGTCATTATTCTCCTCCCAATTCAACCAATGTAATAATAATCAAGTTATGAGAATAAACAAATCACTTCTAGCAGACGAATAACCCCAAAAATGTTTTATAGCAATATTACGCATGTGTTGAATATTACTATACTTTAGGGAATATGGGGAGAAAATACTATGGTGGTATAAACACAGTGAACTCAGATACGATTTGGCCACAGATATGTTAAAATACCAAGTGTAACGTTATTTTCATATATGTTAAAAGTAAAGCGCAAAGCCAAATTTTCCTCTCATTCAGTTTTTATGGTGTAATCTATGTAGACTATTTGTAGCACAACCATTTCGCCATAATTTTAAAAGTAAGTTCTCTAAACCAGAAATACAGTCTATAAATTAAAGCATTATAAATTCATAACAGTCACATGCAGAAAAAGGTGCACATCCATACCTCAAAGTGTACATTGTACGTTAGCTGTCCTGCGTATTGCCTTTCAAAGTGTACTGAAAATATGTGTTGAGCGCACTGTTAGTTGAGCTCATTTAGCCTAGCATATATGAAAATTGAAGTATGCGTTGTGTTTAATCCTCGAATAGGTTTACCCATATTTCACTAGAAGGTCTTATTAAATAGTAGACTACAATGGTTAAAGATTTGTTAAACTCAGATCTAAACTCTTGAGCACTTTGGACTTTGGATGAAGTTGTGAGCTGAGTGACTATTTCTAATTAATAAATTTGAAATAAAAAATATCCATCTTCAAAAAATTAAGAAACTATATGAAAATTCTCTGGATTTTCTGGATTGAATAAGCATGAGTTTGAATAAAATGTTACTATTTGTTTTATTTTATTAAGGTCTGAAACTTGGCATCTTTTGTTTTCATGACAAAAATGACAACATTTTTATCTTCACATAACTAGAAGTTATAAATCCAGAGATGCTGAGAATTTTCAGGTAGTCTTTTAAAGGGATAGTTCACCCAAAGCTAAAAATCAATTCTGTGACCATTTATTCACCCTTCGCTTGTTCCAAACCTGTTTGACTTACTTTCTTCTGTTGAAAGAGTATATGTTGAGGGCAGCTGGAAACCTTTAACCATTGACTTCCTTGCAATTTGTTTTTCCTGCAATGGATGTCAGTAGTTACAGAAATTTTAATTTTTTTTATTTTTCCAAAATAACTTCTTTTTTAACAGAAGATTTCAACAGAATAAATAAACTCACAAAGGTTTAGAAGCTCTTGAAGGTGAGTCAATAGTGAGTAAATCTTCATTTTTGGGTGAACTATCCCTTTAATTTCATAAATAACTATTTTATCTTTATACACATATGGCCTGATGTTATTCTCTTCAGTGAATCTTTTTTTTTTATCTTCCCCTCCTTTGTTTTTGGTGTCCTTCTGCTTCTCTCCATCTGCCGTCATCCATATGGTGGGCATCTACATTTCCTTTCCATCCCTTTGTTTATTACCTCTTTCACCAATCCAGTGTTTTATGCTATCTATATTTAGACATACTTTTCTTTTTAAACCCCAAGAAATGCTAAACAAATACATTTTAGAATAAAATTGTTGTGCAGATTATATAAAGAAATTAATGATATGCGGGCAGCATATAAGTATATAGCCCGTGCTTGCCTCTCTATAGTCACATTTTGTAAACAAACATTTACACATCTAAAGGCGTCTTGTTATATTCTCTTTTAGGAAGGAGTGAGGAAGAAGCGGATGGAGATGATGGAGAGGGAGAGAAAACAAAGAGAACAGGTGAACTTTCTGATGACGTCAAGAGTTGATATCACCTAATATTTCATGGCACATGTTCTTTACTTTCCTCAAAAATGAAGAGTATTTTTATAACTCAAGAAATGGTTACTTTTATTTATCAAAGGCATACTAAATTGATCAAATGTGACATTAAAGACATTTCTAATATCGTTTAAATTTTGTAATGTAATTAATGTCATTCTATTGAACTTTCTGATCATCAAAAAATCTTGAAAAATGCGTAGTTTTCTTTGCAAAAAAGGGTCGTGTGACACATTGAAGTCTGGAGTAATGACTGCAGAAAATTTATTTTAGTCATCATAGGAATAAATGACTTATTAACATATAATAACAAATGTAAAAATATTTCTATTTTTATAAATTCTTTGCTGTATTTAAATTTTAAAATAAATGCAGCCACAGTTAGCGTAAGGCATGAGAAACTTTCTACCAGATTGTGTATTTGTTGTGTACAATAGCTTTAGCGATTGAATGAGCTCACATCAAGTTCAGCAGATGGCTGCTCCAGTTTCATTAGATAGATGGATGCTATTTGTAATATGTCTCTTGGGCAAAAAGACATTTAAAAGCTTCTTGATTGAGTCATTGACCCTCTGTAATCGTGTTTCTCTCTGTAGATGTTGTTACTGAAGGCTGCTCAGATGAAGAGATTTGAGAGAGAAAAGGTGAACTGATATGTACCAGTCTCCCAATGGTTATTTACCACCGTTGATGGTATATGCATTTGTAGGTGCTAACTTTGACCCATTTCCTCTCAGCTGAACCGAATCAACCGGGCTCGAGAGCAGGGCTGGAGACACGTGCTGAGTTCTAGTGGAGGAAGCAGTCCTGAGCGGAAGGTGCACTTGTCTTTCTTGTCTGCTACAGATATAAGCTGTCAATATGGTTAAAGGTCTCCTGAAGGGCTTTTAAATGTGCATTTTTGTTTGATTTGTGATGTAAATTCAACTGAAACACGTCGACAGGGTGTGACGTGGAGTAGCTCCTCCCCTTTAAAAACAACAGCCAATAGTGTTTTGGGTAATTGAGATCAAACGCATCAACTGAAGAGCAAATGAGAAGCATCTTGACAGGGGCGGGACATGTCAGATTGCATTTGATTGGTCAGAAGATTTGATGAGATGTCAAAAACAATATGTACCCATTTAGGTGGAAGTGACAAACTTCAAGCTTTGGATGTTTATATCTTCTCAATGAGATTTTGTCACTGTTTTGGAGCACTCTAGCTTATAGATATCCTTAAGACTAACATATTGATACTAATATCTAAAAAAAAAAACTTTCATTTTATGGGAACTTTAAATGGTTTATCTTTCTGTGCTTCTTTTTGACCAGTTTTATGGTGGTGGTGGCGGCAATGGAGCTGGACATTCCCCAGGAATATCTCCCTTTCCTGTGCCTGGACCCTCCCCTGTTCCTTCTCCGGCTTTAGCTCCAAGCAGAGCACCATATGAACGCATCCACCCTCCAGCTGAAAAAAATTCCAAACCTACAGCTAAAGATGGCTCTGGTGAAGGAGCTGTTTTTTCAGGGGACAATGGCAGGTGAATAAGATGGGTGAGAAATATACACAGTAAAATCCTCAGAGTAAAATTTACTCAGTTTAGAGAACATTTGGTCCCTCTCTAAATTGAGTAAAATTTACTCAGTAGCAGAGTAAAAGTTAATGAGACAATGATGGGGTTAATTAAGTGATGATTGAGCACTGATGACGAACACATGCTGTTAATGAGCAGAAACAGAAGAGAAGCAGCCGCAGCTTTACTCATTGCTGACCTGTTTGACTTTATTTCTGTCAGATGTTCACAAAGGTCCATATGATATTAATTGAGAATTAACTGATTTAGTTATTTACATTTTACAAAAAACAACATGCTTTTACCCCCCCAAAGTCACCATCGTGGAGAAAAGTGGTTGATTTACTTGAGCTCTTTGACTCGATTTCTAATGTTGATTTACTTTGCTTGCTATGACAAATATAAGGTGAGCAAATATGATCAGGTTGATTGATCCTAACTCTTGATAAAGTTATTAAGAGATTATGTTTGACTTTACAAATTATGTTAACCTGAAGGTTTATAAATAAGATACAATCTTTTAAGTTTAAATTAAGTTGTAACACAAAAATAGATTTGTATCACAAAAATGAAACTCATCAATACTTTTATCAGATCATAAAACACATTGAACATCGGAAACACTCAAAACACACAGACATAAAGAATCAGCATATGCTTCTCAACTATGGTGAGTTTTTTTTTTTTCCTACAGTGCATGCTGGGACCTATGGATGAATGTTGTATGATTCTCTTAGCATACACTACACCCAAAAACAAAATAATCATCTGTAACCACTGTTGAGATAGATACGCTGATTATTGATGTCTGTGTCTCTCAACTGATTCAGATGCTCAATGTTTTTAGAAAATTTATAAAACCACAGCTAAGGTCCATTCTCTTGAAAAACACTGAATTTTGTTTTGTATCTGATAAACCATCATTTAAACATAATTTGTAAAGTCAAACATATTCTCTTAATATTTTTATCAAGAGTAAGAATCAATTCAGGATCAATCAACCTGATCATATTTGCTCACCTTATACTTGTCATAGCAAGCAAAGTAAATCAACATTTGAAATCGAGTTAAATCAACCACTTTTCTCCACGATGGTGACTTTGGGGGGAAAAAAACATGTTGTTTTTTGTAAAATGTAAATAACTAAATCAGGTAATTGTCAATAAATCTTTGTGAACATCTGACTGAAATAGTCAAACAGGTCAGCAATGAGCAAAGCTGCTGCTGCTTCTCTTCTGTTTCTGCTCATTAACAGCATGTGTTCGTCATCAGTGCTCAATCATCACTTAATTAACCCCATCATTGTCTCATTAACTTTTACTCTGCTACTGAGTAAATTTTACTCAATTTAGAGAGGGACCAAATGTTCTCTAAACTGAGTAAATTTTACTCTGAGGATTTTACTGTGTATAAGGGTGTTTTTTTTATTATTCTTTATTTATTTATTTATTGTGCAACTATGTTATTGTCTTTGAAGGACTTCTTCAGACTCAGGGACACTAAATGGTCATGCCTGCATTCCTGTTAAGAATGCCGTCAGGAGAGAACAACGTAAAACAAGTCTCCAAAATGAGCAGATTTCAAAGATCGACTATGCCAACAGGTCAGATGTGTTTCAATGTTTTTGAGATATTCAGATGACACATCTGACAAATACATGATACAATTACATCAAGATCACTAGTTGTCTTGACTCTAGGTTTCGAGGTCAGCTAGCAGCAGAGAAATCCAAGCAGGTGGAGGAGTTTCTACAGCGGAAAAGAGAAGCCATGCTGAATAAAGTTCGTGCAGAAGGACAGCTGGTACGTTTCTTAACTCTGGATACACTTCTGATTAAAGAAAATATGTGGTTTCAGTACAGTGACAGATTTCTCTAAAATAGTTTAGAATTTCCCACTAGTAGTTTTAAAAATTGGCATGAAAATGAATACTAACCTATTCATGTTTTCTGAAAGAGTCTTAATAATATTTCCATGCTGGTGACTTTTGCTTTGTACTTGTACAAATACAAAAGCACACTACTCAGCATTTTTTGGGCTGTCAGAGCAGAAATAGACTAGTCTTAAAAAAAAACAGGAATGAATGACTAAATGAAATCTGTCTAATGTGTATTTAATGAAAGTTTATTTTGGTCTACTGTATGAGAATTGCCTGTTGGCTTGGTTCAGGAATTGTATCACACAACCAAAAGTTCATTGAAAAGAATTCTTATGTGTGGTAGTAGGAGCGTTTTAAAATTAAGAATTAAAATTGGCCCTACAAAGTCTGCTATAGTCTACATTGTAATTCAGATTTGGTTTAAAAATAAAAGCCATAATGAAACTAAATATATTTTTTATGCCACAGATCTTGCTTATGTATTAAAACTGGAGCGTTTCTTTAACTCCCAGTTTAGTTAATCAGTCTAGGGAAATGAAATGGTCGACTGTATGATCAGTTTGGCTATGTTGAAGATTTTGATAGCTTGAGACTGTTTGAATTTTGAAGTCAGTAATGGGCTTGGTATTATAATTGATTATGTGGCTTTTATAATATCGGTTTAACCAATGGGTGAATAGGGGGCCCGACAAAATCTGGCCGCCATCTTTGCAAGCTGGACAAACTCTTCCCGATGCAGGAGACCTCGAGTGAATAAAGAGGAGGAGGTAGGAGGCCTGTTTGGGACCGAACCACACTCCTCAATCCATCTCGCCACTTAAACCCCTCATTACTCAGCTCCTTATTTTAAGTTTATTAAGTATGTGTCCACCCAGCATTGCTGCAGCTTTTCACCAGTAGTGTCTGATGTCCAGAACCTGTTTGTTTGTATATTGTGAGCATGACCTACAATGAAAATGCCCCCGTGTATCATTTCGTTTTTCACAATACCACATTCAAATAAACAATCCCTCTTTGTTTTATCCATTTTCTTCGTTAGCGAATGTTATTTTGCTTGAACTACCCTGTTTTTTTAGTGTAACTTCTGGATTCTAGCTGAAGACCATCTAACTTTTGCTTTTTTATTGTCCTGATGAATGAATTCAGCGAGTTTGATTTCTGCTTACTGCTCACCTATTGGTTCTCGAGTTCGCCATTCCCATGTTATAGTGTGATTGTTTGTTGATGTTTGTTTTTTTCACTATATTTAACCATTTGTGTTTCAACGATTCAGTACAATCCACATCTTACATGTATTGATTGTTGGAAGGAGAAGAACTTAGACAGAGAGATGATATGTATCTGTGCATTTCACAGGAGTATTTGACCAGGTTACGACAGATCAGACTACAGAACTTTAATGAACGTCAGCAGATCAAAGCTCGGCTCAGAGGAGAGAAGGTACTGTATATACACTCACATCTTCAACCTTATTGTCATTTTTTTTCTTTTAACTGCACGCCTTTAATTGGCAGTCAACTGTCAACTGTATGATTATATGCCTCTGTAATCTTTTTGAGTCAAGTATTAAAGTTTAATCATGCATGAAGAGATGCAAAAACCTCTAAGTGCCATATGAAATTTTCTTCTAAAATTATCAATTTTCGCAGCCTCTTAGGTTTTACTTTAAAGGCAATGAAACTAACCTATTAATCGCCATGAAGCTGAAATTACTGAACCTATGCACAGGAGCCTGATAAAAATGCTCATTTTAGTAGAAGATTTTAGATGCCATTGGTTTTTGCAACTGAAAGCTTCATATTTGTTTCAGCGCATCTACACATTATAATTGTTTATTTATGCATGATTAATAGTACTACTGTCTTTTTCAGTATGACAGCGATGGCTCAGACAGTCAGGAGTCATGTGAAGAGGCAGTTCTCAGGAGGAAGAAGATTGAGGCTTTGAAGGTGTTAATTGTAGTTTTTGAATCTATTTTTCCAGTTTTACCAGCACAATAATATAAATCAAAAACAATTTAGGTAAAATGTTTAAGTGTTTTTGAAAGCTGTTCCTTGCTTAACATGACAGCATTCATTACATAAAGAATTTAATAAATACAATATTTTGATGAAAAATCAATCAAATTTTGATTAATATTTGAGTATATTTTGATATTTCATTACATAATGAAATGTAATAAATAATCATTATTGTGTGTTTTTGTGTAAGGCTCAGTCAAAGGCTCGTGCTGCTGTACTGAAAGAACAACTAGAAAAGAAGAGAAGAGAAGCATACGAGAGAGAGAAGAAAGCATGGGAGGATCATGTATGCCTTCATCTTTCCCAATTGTCTCCTTCTCTTCCGTCCCTTTTCATTCCTCTCTTATGTATTGTATTCTACGTTATCTTTTGTGACAAAGCAGCTTGTTGCTCGAGGAGTGAAAGTTGCTGTTGCGGCTGTGGGTGGGACGCCATCTCCTGTAGCCCCTCCCACTCCTGTAGACCCCACTCCTCAGGAAGCTCCTCCCAAAGCCACACCGTCCTCTAGACCCAGCACTCCAGCCATCTCTATGACTGCTGCACTAAAGGATGTGGGCGCGGTTAGTCACCCCTCATCACAAAATCATTATTTTACTTGCTGTAACAACCATCCTACAGTTGTCTGCTTTTGTTTTCAGCAGATTTCATCAGGGCAGAGTTCTCCTATGAAAGAGGACTCCCTTAAAGCAGAACCGTCAGATGCACAGGTGTGAAATGCATATATGGGCTAACTAAATGCTATTAATATGGAAAACAGTATTCAGGGTTCGTATGGGTGCCCAAAATCCTTGCATTATAATCTACTATTTTCAAGGTTTGTTTGTTTTTAAGAAAGATTGGGATAAAGTTTGGAAAACTGCTTTGAAAAAGTCATTTGTGTTCTTTTTATAATAATTGATTTTATTAAATAGGTAATAAATATATCTTTTTGCTTTTGCAAAAAATGAAAACTCTGGAGTCTGCACATGTGCCTGTATCATGATCATGGTCTTTATTTATTTATCTGCATCCTTTGAAATTACATTAAATATAAATTTACAATCAAAGATGACACTTAAAAGATGCAAGTAAATTACATGTAAAAGAGTAAATGACAGTAATTCAATGTTGGGATTGGGGGCAAACATGCTGTAAAACATTTTCCTTAGAATACTACTATACTCTACTATAGATTACAATAACCAATAGCATCTGATATAATGTGATGAAGTGTGTATGTATGTCAATTAATATGTAATTTTCCATAATTCTAAAGTGCTGGAAAAGTTTGAAAGTACCAGAAAAGGGCTTGTAGATTTGACTGTGGAAAAGATGTTACAACTGTGTTTATTGAATGATCGTCGCTAAATACTTTGACTGGAATGAATTTTTTTTCTCTTTTTTTTCCTTTTTCAGAGTGACAAGAAGGAGATTCTTCGCAGACTTAATCAGAAGGTTCAGGAAGTTTCTGAGGAAGTTGAGAAAGATTCTGAAAAAGATCCCATACCTTCCAGCAATCAACCATGTCTTGAACCTCAACCAGTCCAACCGTCCGCCACAGAGGAAAGACCTTCTACAGCTGCTGATAGAAAGAAATGGGAAGCTGTAGCTCCACCCATACTGTCTGTAGCTGAACAAACTCTAGAGGAAACCTGCACTACTCTGGCAGGTATAAACACTGTGATCTGTAAAAGAACATGCATAAAAGTAGTTAAATTTGAGGAACGGGATACACCAAATCAACATTAGTGTAGAATTCTGCAGAAATATTTTACAACAGCTGTCCAGTGGGAAAGTTTCAATCCACAAACTCCCAATATAATTTCTGGATTACTGGAATAACTTTGAAGATTATTAATCACTTTAGGCTGGATTGCAGTGTGATTGGTTTTTATCCTCAAATTGAGGACATCCTTCAGTAAAAAAGAGGGATTTTGTTAGATCTTTGGTGATACTTTAACATATTTTGACCTAGATATAATTATGATAGAATTATAATTGTTAAGATCCTACAATGGCACTGATTTAATATCATATGTTTTGTTCATTCTTTTAATTACAATTTCTAAAGACCAGTCAAAAAACAATTTTACTTCCTTTAGATATGCCTCGCAGGCACAGGACATCAGCATGACATCAGATTGACATTGCCACACAACAGCCAATTAAAATTGGGTTAAACTCAGAACTCAACATCAGGTCGACGTCGGTGTCCAACGTCCCACCTAAAATTAACCAGATATCAACATCTAATGATGTTACAGCCTGACGATGTGTGGGCGTTACCACTATGATGTCTATAACATGTCGAATTTTGGTTGCCATACCTGCCTAATAAATGTCAGTATTTTATGTCAACATGACATTGGTTCAAGATGTTGGCTCAACATTGGATTTCGGTCACTTTCCAACACAACTTAAAATCAACCACATATCAACGTTTGATGACATTTTTGGACGTCGTAGATGCTGGCAAGACTTGGAATTTTGGTCACCTGGTGTCACGACCTAAATCAAACCTAACATTAATGTCTCATGATGTTATGTGCTTGCTGGGGGTATTTAATGTGAGCACCACACTTATTCTCTTATTTTGTTTCTACTTGTCTTTCCTCAGTGTCTCAGGAGGCATCTCCAGAGACGAATGCTCCCTCGTGTGGAGACAGGAAGAAATGGCAGACGGATGGTGTTCCTGTTCTGTCTGTGGCTCAGCAAACTCTGGAAGAAACCAGCTTCAGAACAGCAGGTCAATTAACAGGTGAACTTCCTCATTCAACAAAATATCTTTCAAATTGTTATATAGGATTTGTATAAAAGGGAGAATAAATGGGAAGATTGTCAAACTCAGCACCTTAGCCTACCTAGAAAATGTGCTCTGCTGCACAAGTTGCAGAGACTCACAGATTCCAACCTGAAAGTTACTGAGTTTCTTGTGGGGTTTCACATTTGCATGACTCTAATGAGAAGCGAAACGAGTCAAAATATTGCAGCACTTGGATGAATCTGAAAGCACATGCCATCTACTCTCATTACATCAGCATCATGCATTCACAGTGCTATCCAATGCATTCATTTATGAAGACCAAATAAAGCCGAACTTCTTGGAAATTGGAGGCTACAGATGCATAAAGTGCATATTTAAATCATTTGAAAGGGAGTTTTGCAAGTCAGCTAGCTGCAAAGGCTGGTTCATTTCATATACACCCTCTGTTATTTCCAGAGTGAATAGATTATGTTTTGGAGTGTGTTTTGTATTGTAACCATAGAGCATGTGCTACGCTCACTGGGACTCCAGGCACTCTGTAGCAACCGGCCGAATAACAAACAAAGTATTAGGTTATATTCAATAAGTCTTTTTGGTTTGGAGATACAAAAATCAGGCGTTTTTGTTGAATTTAGCAAAATAAGTGTATAATTGTGTTTAAGAATCTATATATATTTTAACCTTGTTTCAGAAAAAACAGCAGGTGAAGTAATTTGCATGGATGCCTGTCAAAGGGAGGGGCTAAGAAAGGCTTGGGGGCGGAGTCCAGATTCAGAGGTTCTGAAGGTGTTGGAGGAGGCAGAACTCCAATCATTGACTCAGAAACTAGATCCTGCCAGCACCTGTGACCACACACTGACTGGTGAGTGTTTTTGTTGTTGTTGTTTTTCTCTGTGAAATGTGTTCTGACAATAATTTCCTGTTTTTCATCAGAAAGCCTTAATCCCATTGAGGAATCAGATGCCACTAATGAAGCCAAGCAAGTGCCTCCTCCCCAACCGTGCCAGCCTGCCATTGGCCATGACAAACCAGAAGTGACATGTCAAGAGACTGTGCCAATCATAGAAGAGGTTAAAAGTCAGGAGCTTCTCCCTCCAACAGCAGAGGAGACAGAAAAATCTCATTCTGGAGAAAGTGACATAGAGGGTAAGAACAAAACACTGAATATGACTACAGTAGTCTTCATACACCATACATACTCTGTTATTTGTGGTTGTAATGTGCAAGCATAACAATCCTTAGTCTTGAGATTTAATGTTTATAACAAATTCACTTTTCTCTCTTCTTTCAGTGGTGGATGATATGGAGTCAGTTGTTCTGGATGATGTATCACAGAAAACCGCAGAGCCGCCCCCTGCAGAAGCAATTCAGGCGTGGACTAAAGACACTCCAGAGTCTCTGTAAGCTTTTCCACAGAATTTGACAATTTATATAATACTTTTGGCATTCACATCTATATCATTGTTACTGTTTTGGGGGTTTCAACTAATTTTATTTCAAGGCTGTGAATGCAAGGAAACCTTACAACAGCCATTTCTTCACTCTTCAGTGTCAAATATGCTGATTTCATGCTTAAATATATTTTTGGTGTTATTGATTTTGAAAATGGTTGTGCTGTTTTAAATATTCAGTTAGTATTTTGTTTGTCATTTTTACAGGATTATTTGATAAATTGAAAATAATAAACAGCAATTCATCAAAACAAAAGATCTCATTCTTGATAAATAAAATGATTGATTTCTTAAAGAGAAAACTGTACTGTAATGTACATAATGACATATAATTGATGTAAACTATTCCTAATCATTGCGCTTTCATTTTAATATTAGGCCAGCAGAGGGCAGAGTAATACAAGCAGACTGCACAAAGGTACCTCAGATGGAAGAGAAACATCCTGATCCTCCAGGTATTCTCAAGCGCAAAGCTAAGACACCTTATCTCCCTGTCACACAAGCGTGTCTCATTATGCACCATATCAAAGAACCCCAGGCTTCCCCTTTACACTTCATTTACCTTCCAACAATGTTAATCCTCAGAAGCTTTAAGAACGCCAGTTTGAATGAAGCTACACTGTTACAAACAAAAACCAAATGATGTTTTTGTCTTTGCCTCTTTGTTTTTTTTCTCCAGTAGATGAGTCTTTGTTTGTAAAGTTAAGCAGTAGTCCAGCCCACAAACGCACAGTAGCGTTAGCCATGCTGTCTGCTCAGTCCTCATTGGAGGACTCTTCTTCTGCTGCCTCACGCTCTCGATCAGTCTCTCCACTGCGCTCCCACCGACACGACGATGCACTCCTGATCGGCCTCTCCACTGGCCTCTTCGACGCAAATAACCCAAAGGTGAGCTCTGCCATTGGAATCCAACTGTACTGATTGTTGGTCTCAGTGTGTTGTATTCACCATTCAGTCCTATTTATTTTCTTTCTCCCTCATGTTGGTTCAAATCGCAAATCATTGAAGCTAAACTCTTGCCAAGTCTTCTAGTACTAAGACCTGGAATGCACTTCAAAGCAGGAATGCATTGAACTGATTTAAAACACTTCTCATCGTGCACTTGCCAACTTTGTAAACCGTTATAGAGAAAGACTGGGCATCACACGCTAAACAACAGGCTTTTCAAACCTGACAAACTCCTGCAAAAACATGTGCCGAGAAGCACCACACAAATGTACACAATGTATGTTCTAAAATAAGCTCAAACTATGAAACAATCGATCAATGTCAACTTTGTTTCATATTCTACATCAGGGGTGTCCAAAGTTGTTGGGCCAAGGGCCAGATGCAAAAAACAAGTCGTGGGCCAAAATTTACAATTTCACATACACGCATATACCTATACTTGTAAGGTGTACCTAATAAAGTGTATATCTTGTGTGTGTGTGTGTGTGTGTGTGTGTGTGCGTGGCATTATTATGGAATTGTTTTCTACATTTTAAAATCATAATATATATTTTACTCACCATAAACTCTGTTAATGTGAACAGTGATGTTGTGCTTTTGATTTGACTTTTTCTTGGTTGTGCCATGGCTCTCCAAAACGTGGTTATCAATTAGGTTTCCCTCAGTTTGGTCGATTCGTTTTATGTCGTAACAGAAAATGCTGCCTAATTAAAGGGACGTGATAGCGACACCTGGTGGTTATTTATTGAACTATTTTTATTTTTGTACAGCGGGCCAGATTCTATTAATATTTATAAAAAGTCTCACGGGCCGCCACTACACTGATTGCGGGCCGCAGATGGCTCGTGGGCCGTAGTTTGGACACCCCTGTTCTACATGATGTTTTAGTGAAATGAGTTAACTGCAACTACAATTCAATTCATCTTGATTTCTATAGCGCTTTTACAATGTAGATTGTGTCAAAGCAGCTTCACGTGGATTATAGTAAATTGAAACAGTGTCAGTCCAGTTTTAAGTGTTGAAGTTCATTTTAGTTCAGTTCAGTGTGGTATAATATTCACTGCCGAGAGTTCAAACACTGAAGAGCAAATCCATCGATGCGCAGCCCTACAAGTCCCAAATCATGCCAGTTGCAACAGCGGCGAGGAAAAAGCTTAACCAATTGGCAAAAGTGAAGGATTAAAAAGCTTGAGAGAAACCAGACTCAGTTGGGCACGACCATTAAACTACACAGAATTTTGCAGATTGTCTAATTGACCCAAAAAAGAAAGTTTACTCACCATTTACTCACCTCTTAATTGATTCTAAAACTTTACGTTTTTTTTTTCTTTCTGCTGAATCTAATACAAGATATTTTATTAATAAAGAAACCTGTGGAAACTGGGAGACCTTGACTTACGAAACCATTATGGAAGTCAATGGTTAGCGGTTCCTAGTTTTTTTTCTGGATATCTTCTTTTGTGTTTAAAAGAACAAAGAAACCCAAACATGTTTGTGAAGGGTGAGTAAATGATGACAGCATTTTCAGATTTGATGAACTGTCTCTTGAACTATTCAGAAATGTAGGTGTGAGAGAGTTAACAGATGCACAGACCAAAGTTAATGCACATTTCCAAATGTGGGTGCAGTTATTCGAGTGTAGATCCAGTGGCTATTCTCTCTGCAGGCCTCAATGCCTTGAACTTGATGATGGCAGCAAATGGCAGCCACTGAAGTGAGACAAAGAGAGGCATAATGTCTGCTCTCGTGAGTTCATTGAAGACCAAACGTGCCACTGCATTCTGGATCATTTGAAAGAGGTTTTATTGCACACACAGAAAGGCTAAAACATTAAATCCCAGTCTAGAAATGATATGCCTGAACAAGGAGTTGTGTCGCATGCTTGATTTTTGATGGTGTGATTTTCTTGATCTTGCAAATCTGCAAGACGTTGGATTTCCTAGACAATATTTCTAATAGTTTTCCCAGGTTTCTAGCTAGGAGGACAAGGAGGTTGAGTTAAAACTTGTATTCTGATATATTACTGCGTGGGTAGCAATCTGTACTAATGTTGTGTGAAGAAGAGTAGGGGCCAAGCACCGAACCCTGAGGTACATCAGTGATTTATCATTTAAAACCTCCAGAATCTCCTTGTGAACTAAGGCACAAACCTGCAAACTTAAGTTTTGTGAGTTAAAAGGAGGATTTGATGGTTGACAGTCCAGGGGCCTAAATTCTAAAACTAGCTTAGAAACCTTCTTCATTTTAATTAAATTCTAATTCATTAATTTTTGTTTATTAATGATTATGGTTCATATGGTGATTTAAAGCGGGGTTCAATTAAGTCAATATTAAAGTTAAATGTTTACTTAGAGCTGCACACTTTCTCCCATCAAGTCTTTTTTTAGATCACGGCTTTTGCAATGGACGTGAGACCCCAGTTTATAAATGAGCCCCCAGATTTTTGCAGACAAGTCCAGAAGACTGACATTGCTCCCACCAGCCGCAGGGCTTCAGCGACTGATAGCAAGCCTGTGAATGTCAGCTTTTAAAACCTGACTGATTACTGTCTGGCACATTGTTCGAGGAGAGGAAAGAAGAAACCTGAGCTGGAGAAGAGAGACGCAAGACTTACCCAAGCCATTTTTGACTTGTTAGGCAAGTGCTAGTGCGGAGTGATGTGTTCTGAATTCACATATATTCTTGAAGAAGGGAAGAAATAGGGTCAAGGGGGCAGCTGGTGTGTTGGTTCAAGAAAATGTATAGACCTGTAGCCTGGAGACTTGTGGGTGGGTGGTTGTTAGTGGTTCATGCATTTGTGGCGTTAAGAGCTGACTGACTATTGCTTTATCTGAAAGAAAAAAGTGTCAAAGTCATTAGCCATATAAATTGCACAGCTTGGTGTAACATCTGAAATGCCAGATGATAAATTACGAAAGCTTGTAGGAATTTTCAAGATGCAGTTCTGCCTTTATTAAGATGTTTTTCTATATTTTTTAATCATTTTCTTTATTTGAATATTTGTAGTTTTCACTCTTTTTACGTTTTAATATAGGTATAATTAGTCATTATTTTTTATCCTATTATTTAGTAATGTTGTTTAATATTATTTATCATATCTGTTCCAGAATCTGCCTATTTATCTGCCCCACTCTTTTTTTAAACAACTAGACTCTGTTATTATGCCATTCATTTGAGGCTACAAGGCACACAGAATTTCTAAGGGCCATTCTAAGGGCTCCTTCCTTGCTCATCTTTTTAAGAGTTGAAAGTGGAGCGCTTATGATTTATAGACATTTTTACTCTTACTTTTCAATGTTTTGAGTTTGATCAAGTAAAACCTGATGTATATTATTTATTCTATATGGTGCATGCTTTGATGGACTGGTGCTTGTTTTTTTTTTTCACTTATTTAAAGTTTATGTTATTTATATTTGTATAAAAACGTATTATAGATTGTATAAATGTTCATGCTTTGCTCTGTACTTATAAAAAAAACTGTTATAAATAAAATATTTAAAAAATATATTATTTATCATATAGTAATATGTTTTACAGGGTTTATCAAAGGTTAATTCTTAATATTTTTTTATTTCAGTTTTAGTCATTTTAATACTTCCAGTTATAGTTATTTTAGTTATTATTTGTAATGTATAGATTTTATTTTGTGTTAATGTTTATGTTATTAACTAAGCATAAAACATTAACAAATACTGTATCATGTCCTCATTTTTCCTTAACGCATTAGCTGTTAACTAATAGGAGCTCATTGAAAAGTGTTACCACGATTTTGTTATAGTTTTACATTTAGTTTATAGTCTTAACTGATAGATATAAGACTATTACAGAGCATACTAATAGAGGACCGCACTGCTGCCATTCATCACTCTGATTAGAGCACAATCTTACAGTACACAAGGAAGAGAACTCTGGAATGAGCTATAGAAAAACTATGAGAAAGAAAGTGATGGCACTATAGCATGAGAAACAGATGGAAGTCTTTGATAGCGTGTAGCACTTAGCACAGAATGATGCTCAGATTTGCGCATCTTGCAAAGTATTTGTTTGGGGTGATTTGATTCCCACAGACTGGAATTTGTGTTTGTGTGCACATAATGGTGTGTGCATGCAGGGATAGGCATATGTATGAGTGTGGATGTGCCTCGGGGCATTGCTGTGCTGGAAGGACTGCTGAGTGTGTATGTGTGTGTGTGTGTATTGGAGCTCCTGAGTGGAGCGTTATTAATGCGATTCTTCCACATCCTTGATGTGCCAGTAAACCAAAAGGACTTTGCGCCGGCCTGTGTACTTTTTCGCCCACCCTACAGCAGCACATACACAAATGCTTTTCTTTGCCCTCACAAAAGCACATTAAAATTCACACCCACGCCCACACTTTCGCAAAGCTACAGGCACATTTGGCCTTTTGGCTCGCCTGCACCCTGCCCTCTGGACAACTGGACAAGCAGATCACACAGACTCACGCACACACTAAAGGCTGTCTTTCTCAGCGCAGACTGTCAGTCTGTTTAATCAGTAGTTTAGCACTCCTCTTCTCTGTGCAAGTGTGAGAACACAGTGCATCTCTGTAATGACTATAGTGGAGATAGATGGCTTCACCGATATTAAAGCCTTCCCCTGCTCTATGGAGACAAAGTCCCTGCTGAGTGTTAAATGCCTACGTTTTTTATGTTTTATTATTTATTCCTGTACATGATTAGGTTTAGGGCTTGGGCATTTTTTTTATACAATTCAAGTTGATTAAAGGACCATATTTTGTAATTTGGCAATTAAATAAAAATGTAGGGCCCTATAATATATATAATCTGGAATTCTATACACCTGTTCAACAGTTCATTAAAGCAAATTTCTAATCAGCCAATCACATGGCAGCAACCAGCAACTTTAGGCATGTAGGCATGGTCAAGACTACCTGCTGCAGTTCAAACTAATCATCAGAATGGGGAAGAAAAGTGATTTAAGTGACTTTATACGTGGCATGGTTGTAGGTGCCAGACGGGCTGGTCTGAGTATTTTTCAGAAACTGCTGATCTACTGGGATTTTCACGCACAACCATCTCAAAGAATTTACAGAGCATGGTCCGAAAAAGAGAAAATATCCAGTGAGCGGCAGTTCTGTGAGCGCAAGTGCCTTGTTGATGCCAGAGGTCAGAGGAGACTGGCCAGACTGGTTCAAGCTGATAAAAAGGCAACAGTAACTCATAACCGTTACAACTGAGGTATGCAGAAGAGCATCTCTGAACGCACAACACGTCAAACCTTGAGGCGGATGGGCAACAGCAGCAGAAGACCACACCGGGTGCCACTCCTGTCAGCTAAGAACAGGAAACTGAGGCTACAATTCACACAAGCTCACCAAAATTGGACAATAGAAGATTAAAAAAATGTTACCTGGTCAGATGAGTCTCGATTTCGGCTGCGACGTTCTGATGGTATGGTCAGAATTTGACATCAACAACATGAAAGCATGGATCCATCCTTCCATGTATCAACAGTTCAGGCTAGTGGTGGTGGTGTAATGGTGTGGGGGATACTTTAATTGGCACACTTTGGGCCCATTAGTACTAATTGAGCAGTGTGTCAACAGCACAGCCTACCTGAGTATTGTTGCTGACTATGTACATTGTACATCCCTTTATGACCACAGTGTACCCATCTTCTGATGGCTACTTTCAGCAGGATAACGTGCCATGTCATACAGAGCGAATCATCAGACTGTTTTTTGAACATGACAGTGAGTTCACTGTACTCAAACGGCCTCCACAGTCACAGTGATCTATTACATTTACATCCGCATTAATTGAAACATTTAAAAGTTTTAACACTGGCTATATATTTACACTGTCAGAACATTGCCCTGCTATTGGAATACACTGTATCATCTAACCCAAAACCATGACTTTAGTGGAGGACTAACTAACTATTTGGAAGTCTTTGAAAGAGCAGCAGTCGATACTTTTGCATTTTATCTTGCAGCTTTAGAGAGGATATTTTGCCTCTGTGACTTTCATGAGATGAAATGAAAACAATGCTTATTTAAATTCGCTGTCGGGTATAATATAGCTGGCTCTGCCTCATCCTTCAATGACGACCTCTTTGCAAAGCCTGCATTACATTGTGACAGGTTAACAAAACAATGTATACTGAAATGTGCTGTGCAAATTGTGGAGGTCAGACAGAAATGAACAGGGACGTTGTTAAAAATAAACTTTAAATGCTTGTTTCTAACATTAGGATCCCATTGTCAATGCAGAGGCACAGGTGCTGCCCCAGAGCACAATGTTTGCTCAGTACCAAACTGAACTCTTGAACGTTTGCATGCTCATGGCTATGACTACATGAATATGAATATTACAGCTTACTTACAGTATTTGAAATGTTGTAATACACCTAGCAGCTACTTTATTAGGTTCATCCTGCTAGTACCAAGTTGGACTCCCATTTACTGCAGATTTCTTCACTGCACATCCTTGAAGTACATCTCCCTTTAGACATCTCAAGGGTGTTCTGTAGATTTGAGACTGTGATTGTGAACGGTTTGAATGTAGCTAACTCATGCCAAGTTCAGGAAACCAGTTTAAGGTAATGTGAGCTGTGTGGCATGGAACATTTTCTGCTGGGAATAGCATCTCGAGATGGTCAGCAACACAACTTAAGTAGTCTGTTTGCATTTAAGCAGTGCTCACTTGATGTTAACTGGCCAAAGTGTGCCAAAAAAACATTACAACATCACCAGCATTAACCATCGATGCAATGCATGATGGATCCATGCTTTCATATTTGTTAATTCCAAATTGTGACCTTTATCAAATGTTGCTACAGAAGCCAAGACCCATCAGACCAGATCTATTTCTAGTTTTTTGTTATAAAATATTGCTGTAGTTTGTGTTGTGAAAGTGAAAGTGGTGATCCATACTCAGAATTTGTGCTCTGAATTTAACCCATCCAAGTGCACCCACACACACAGCAGTAAACACACACCCAATGCTTTGCTGTGGTGCCTGGGGAGCAGTTAGGGGACCGGTGCTTTACTCGAGGGACTTATCTCAGCAGTGATATTGTGGGTGAGCGCTGGTTGTTCATTCTCACCACTGACAATCCCTGCCAGTACCAGGACTTGAATCTGTGACCTTCTTGATCACTTAAAGATGTTTGGAGATTCCTTTTTGCAGACATTGGTTGCAGTGAGTGATTATTTGAGTTACTTTTGCCAGTTACTCTTGAGTTACTCTGGCCGTTATCCTCTGGCATCAGTAAGGCATTTTCATCCACAAAGGTGCCATTTAAATGATGCCTCGGTATTGCTTTGTTTTGATAGTCCTTATTGGACATTTTTTTGACTAAAAGTCGCATTGCAACTAAATGCCAATTACTATATAATGATTGTACTATACAATTACTACATATATGAGTGTTAGTAGACAGTCTGCTTGATATCTGCAGATACTGCTCATTCAACAGACATTTAACTGACTACAAGAAACTTTGCAAGTACATGTCAACTTACACTAACCCCAACCTAACAGTCTACTTATACAGGGAGTGCAGAATTATTAGGCAAATGAGTATTTTGACCACAACATCAAAATAAATAATTGAAATGGGTATATATTTGTTTTTTTAGTTAAGTTGCCTAATAGTTATGCACGGTAATAGTCACCTTTACACACAGATATCCTCCTAAAATAGCTCAAACTAAAAACTACTTCCAAAAGTATTCAGCTTTGATATTAATTAGTTTTTTGGGTTCATTCAGAACATAGTTGTTGTTCAATAATAAAATTAATCCTCAAAAATATAACTTGCTTAATAATTCTGCACTCCCTATAATCTATTGGCATGGAACTAGTTGGCATGTAGTTGCAATGTAACTTAAATTCAACAACATGCATAAAAGGGACCATCAAAACATGTCTTTTGTTTCTTGTTTTCTGTAAACCCTAGAGATGGTACTGTGTGAAATTATCTGTGGATCTGAATAAATATACAAGCCGAATTGGCGTCAACAACCATGACACCAAATTCAAAAATCACCTTTTTTCAATTCTGATGCTTGTTTGAACTTCGGTGGGTCACCTTGACAACATCTACAGTACAAGTCTAAATGCGTGCAGTTGATAGTCCATGTGATTGGTTAAATTAATTCAATTGGATAAATAAATGCATTTTCAAGCAGTTGAGCAGGTGTACCTAGTAAAATGCTTGTGAGTGCATGCACATTCATCCATTCTTTTTTTCTTTTCTTTTTGGCTTAAACTAGGACCGCCTGGGGTCATGTGTTTTACGCAGCGAATGTCCTTCCAGCTGCAACCCATCACTGGGAAAAGTGCATGCACATACTGTTTTTTAAAAGACCTTGAAAAATTCTATTTTCAATTTCTTATGTGGATATCTTATTTGTGATGATTGAATCCCTGTGTGTGTGTATGTGTTTTGTGTCAGATGCTGAGGACGTGCTCTTTACCAGATCTCAGTAAGGTGTTTAGTGATGCTGCAGAACCTGAAGGTGCAGCCGCTCCTGATGGCAACCTAGAAATTGAAGATCTGGAGGATAAAGCAGATGAGCAGTCTGAACCTGAGGAGTAAGACACACACACAAAACCTAATATATGCATACGCACACACAGACAGTCACTTATCTGTCTCTCTCTGTCAGTGTGTATGAGGATGACGATTTAAGAGAGCTCAGAGCATCTATGGAGAGGCTTCTTCAGGAGCAGCACAGTGAAGATGATGATGAGGATGAAGAGGAGGATGAGGGTGATGGATCTAACGGCAGCCCGGCCGATGAAGAGGCAGCTGGTCTTAATGGGTTGGCCAGTGCTGGTGATGACAAACACAGCCCAGAGAAAGAGAATTTTAATGGAATGGCTGAAGATGATGATGATGTTAGCCATGGTGAGGAAGAGCCAGGGGGCCCAGTCACAAATGGAATGGAGTATGAAGATGATGAAGAGCAGAACAGCAGTGAAGCACAGCTCAACGAGGAGTGGCAGTCAGGTAATGCAAACACAACTGCAGAGCTCAGACTGAACTACAAGTGTAGTACTGGAAGTATAGTATATCTAGCTAGATCCACACACACACACACAAAACAGTAGCTAATTGTATTTGCTAGTGCGTCTGTGAACACTGCAACAACTAACCACATATGCTAATACATTTATATGTACTGTATTAAACCAGATATATCTACATCTATTTAACCATATGCGTTAATACAGCACAACAGCTCCTCTGTTGTCTGCAAATAATCCAGTTTAGTAACTTTAATGTGGAAATGCTCAGCAATATGGAACAAGTTACTCTTTTTACACTTATCTAGTTGTTCAGTAGTCGGGCCCTAAAGCCGTGGTCTCGCTACACTTTTCACCCCATAGACTTTCATTCATACGCGTTTGAATGCTGCAGACTGGAAACACAAGCTTGTGCGACATGTTTCGCGTGTCGCTGTGTTCCAAAGTGTAAGCTTGGTGAACTCTGACCTGCGAAATCGCATCACGTGATTTAAAACCTGACCCTTCTAAACAGAAATGTAATATATGGAGCAAGCATTTATTTTATCTGTGTCACTTCTGCTTGTTTGATCCCTTTGCACAATGCCATAAGACAGAATTTAGCATTCTCAAACTCTAACGTGACTGTGGCTTACCAAAGCAAAACTATACAAAATATACTCACAAAAGTCACTGGATTCAAAGTCAAACGTATAAACACCTGCACCGATCGTTGCCTCACTAATTATGCAAACAGTATGAATTCATTCATGGTTGTTCTACACTCATGTCAGCAACTGTATAACCTCACAGTTCTCATCCCAAAATCAATTAGACACATTTATTAGATCCTTAACAAGGATATACCACTGCTGGCACCAACAAATTTTATGAGCTGATGATGAAGGTCATGAAACCAACTTACAAAATAGCTCTGAACTTGACAGTACTAAAGCAGCCCACACAACGCAACATAACTAGGCTAACTTTGCTCCAGTTTCTCCCCTTTAGACAAATTCTAGAAATTGTCCTGATTATATTGGGAGTTCTAAAGATGATCTTGTTAGATTTTCCTGTGGTGTGAGCTGTGTTTAGAGTGACTAAGTCTGCTCGGTAGAATAGCAAGTCATAAAAAATTCAACAGGTTGAATATTTTCAATCAGAAATTCCAATGTGTGGAGAGAACCCAGAGAACCCATGTATGTACGATATGGAGATTAGCAGGTGACATTAAACTGTATTCAATCAGAAAGCAAGTTGACAGAAGACAGAAGCATAATGAATGCATTCATGGCACAGCACAAAAGGATTTGGACAGCAGAGATGGAGGATCAGTGTCGATTTGTGGCAACAGAACAAGTATTTATACACACTCAGAAATATAAGGTACGCGAGCTGACACTGGGGTGGTATCTTTTCAAAAGGTACACATTTGTACCTCAAGCTTCCATATTAATACCTCAAGGATACATATTACTACCTAAAAAGTACAAAAGTGTTCCTCTTAAAATTTTTAGGTACTAATATATAAGGTGCGTCCCAAATTACATACTTGTGCACTATTTTACGCCATTTTGTATTATAAATAGTGTCTGTAGTGCGTTCACACTGAAAACTCTAAATAATCTTTAATTACCTGAATGATGCACTCAATTAACCGGTAAAATGAAGTGTGTAATGATGGACACTTCACACACTCAACGACCGCAGCTTTGCTCACGTAACGGAAGGGGTGGAGCTATCGTGCGCACATGTTGGATAACTTTATATATTTTGGATTGTGAAAGCAAAGTTTTCCTACAAGAGTGATTATAGCGCCTTTTGATGGTGACTGCGGTTATACTCATGACAGGTATTATTTGGTACTTTGGTAATTTATTTCACTAATTTGGCAACCGTCAAATGTCATCTTGGAAACGAATTTCTGCTTAGTATAAAAACCATAAATGCTCCATTTGGGATGACACTACATACAGTACATATACTATGCTGTTGAATGTGTAAGTGCATAGTGTATAGTGTGCCATTTGGGATGCAGCTATACATTTAAGGCCCCAATATGGACCCTTTAAGTAAAAATGTGTACCTTTTGAAAAGGTACCACCCCAGTGACGGCTTGTGTACCTTTATTTCTGAGAGTGTACAACAGTATCATTGCAATTTCTTCCTGCGCTTCATCCGCTATGTTTAATCTCATGTCTCGAGATATTGTGAGATTTCAGACCTTGTTTATATTTTGGTTTTTAAAATCTGTTTAAAAAAAATATTCTTGACGGTATGATAACCTTGGATAAAAACATCACGCTTTTACAGTATCACAGTATTGTGAATACTGCTCTAAAATATGTTCTTTTTAAATGTCTGGGTAAAAAAAAACATATTTTTTCCTCTTTGAACACAATATATTTTATTTAAAGAAACATTTTAAATATTTTGGAACAGTTAACATATCAGGCTAAATAGCTAAAATAAATCCTTAACTTCTGCTATCTTCATTAATGTCAAAAGCACAGATATCTTTACATCTTGAACAGGCGTCTTTGGATATATTTCTTTTCTTTGGCTATAAAGTAAGTCACTGCACTGTTCAGATGTATAGCATGCTTGGATGCTGGTGCATAAGGAAGATGTTTTTCAGATGTTTACTGTATCGAGGGCTGACAAGGAGCTTTTGATGTGGAGCGTCCTTTTCTGCTGTAGATACTGTTGCCCTAAAAAACTCAATTAAATAGTCATGAAAAAACACATTAAACCTGCAGATATCGTAGGAACAGTATAACAGAAAATTTTAGCTCAGCTAAAACCTTGACCTTTCTAAACCATGGTACACCTTGAAACCAGTTATTGTCCAATGTGTATGCACTGTATCTGCAAAACAGTTAAATCTATTCTCTTGTTAGTGGTGTCTGACATTCTGAAGATTTAACAACAATCTTTTAGCGTGTTTCTGCGTTATACCGATGTATACTCTCAAACAGGACAAACAGTTCCACTTACAGATCGATTATCAAAAAACAAATCCCACAAATAGATCGAAACCCAGTAGACCAGATAACATACATTAATAGCTTCAAACGCTCGAGAGAGGACTGACATTGATACCATATCCAATAAAACAATGCAGCATGCTAAAACAGGGCAACAGCTATAGAGTCAGCAACTGCACTTACCATATCTGTTAAAACAGCACAGCAGTAAACCATGTCTTTGAATCTGGTTTACTGCGTCAACAAACACACCGCAAATGCTAATGGAATCTGTGAACGGCAAAAAAGTCTAAATCTAAAAGACAATACAACAATAGAAAAGCATGCATAAAAATATCACAAATGGTGAGACAATCCTGAAATCAACTATGTCAATAATTGCTCAAAAAAAAAACTCTGAACAGTTGCTGACTGCACTGACACTAGAGGAAATGCCTCCCAAACACAACTCGTGTTTAAATCTTTATTGCTAAGCTGACTAGAACTGAGGACAAGTATTGTGTTTGTTAAGCTAAAGATACGCTTCTGTCTAATTAAGCCTGGTGATTGATAGCTTTGTTTGACTGCAGCGTGTGGAAGGCTGCTGGTAAATAACACTCTCAGTCCAGACTTGGATCAGCATATTATTAGCGAGTGTTCCACAACAATGCACTCCGACTGTGTGAACTTTGATTTCTTGTTTTTATGAGTACAGATGGCAGCGAGGAGGAGGACGACGAAGAGCTGGAGCAACAGGACAGTATCTTCAGTCGTCTGGAGGAGCTGCGGCTTCATCTAGAGCAGGCCATGGGCTTTGAGAACTTCATCCAGGCCTACAACAAGATCAAGGTCTGAATTCCTCAGTCTAAATGTCAACTCTATCTCTGTGTCTCCAGTGGGATTCAGAGGTTTTGTGCCCGATTGAGTGCGTTGTGGAAACCCGGAAATATCTAAGATGTCTTTAGTGGTCAAACGCCACCAATAACAATGCAGTCATGTACTTCTAGATGAGGACACTCATAAATTTTAAACACTAAGTTTTGTTTTTAGCCATGGGGTACATTCTGGGAATTAGATACAGATGTTATCCTTAACCTTTAAGAATGTTAAATGTGATGCTTTTTTATAGTTTGTCACACTGGAAGTGCAATAAACTGATGTAATTTGCTGTATTTTTTTGCTGTCGGTTGCACAAAAAACATAAGTGGACCCTGTGGTGATAATGACTCTGCAGTTCTCAACTTAAAGGAATAGTTCAGCCAAAAATCCTGTTCATTTATTATTCTTCCTTTTGTTCCAACCCTGTCTGACTTGCTTTTTTTGTGGAACATAAAAGATTATAACAAATTATTTGTCCAAAGCTATACAATTTTGCAACAACACGAAAGTGAGTAAATTCTGAAAGACATTAAGGAGACTTAAACTGTTTATTTTGTATGGTTTCATCCAGGATTAGATCATTATTTGTGTGATTTCTGTCTGTTTATTTAGGCTATTCATGAGGATGAAGATGAGAACATTGCAATGGGCTCCAGCATGGTGCAAAGCGTTTTGGGAACTGAGCACCAGCACTTGTATCCTAAAATCCTCCATTTGGTGATGGCAGATGGAGCTTACCAGGAAGGTAAAGTGTTTACACACATACACAATCTCACTCTGTGATCTGTTCATGCACCATTTCAAATGAACGTCTTCATACAGACTGCAATTCATTCAGTCGGATCAGTCAGCAGTGGAGCAATATAACATGAATGGGTGTAGAAGTGAGCAATTATGTCATTCAATGCAGAGAATCGAGCGCTTTATAGAATGACATGAGAACTTTCATAAATCTTTTTTTTTCCATTCATAAACAACCAACTTGGAAATTCTCAGTTTCTCTGGATTTAATATAATTTTTTTTGTTAATATTATTAATAGTTTTGTTTTCCAAACTACTGATGACATTTCTTCTCAATGTAAATAGAAATGTTGTCATTTAGAGCATCAAATGACTATTAGTTAAAGACAACCAATTTCCTTTTATTTATTTTTTTCAGTCACAAATATTTTTTTTTTTGACAAAACAATGTCTTAATTGACAGTATATTTATTTAAAATTGGGAGAAAACAAAATATCAGATTTTTGTTAAATAATACAGTTATTAACATTTTGCACACAACTTGTCCAGTATATCCATTACACCCAAAGTAAATAAAAATTGATAAGCAGTGTTTCCCACACATAGACTTTACTCAGGTATATTAACGGCCGCCCAGGAATATTTAGTGACACGTTTTCTTTATTATTATTATCCTTTTACACTTTTTTTGTGTGCGACCACTATAACAAATATCCGCAAGCGATTATTCATTCATTCATTCATTTTCTTTTCGGCTTAGTCCCTTTATTAATCCAGGGTTGCCACAGCGGAATGATCCCCCAACTTATCCAGCATATTTTTTACGCAGCGGATGCCCTTCCAGCCGCAACCCATCTCTGGGAAACATCCACACACACTCATTCACTACGGACAATTTAGCTTACCCAATTCACCTGTACCGCATGTCTTTGGACTTGTGGGGGAAACCGGAGCACCCGGAGGAAACCCACGCAACCACGGGGAGAACATGCAAACTCCACACAGAAATGCCAACTGACCCAGCCGAGGCTCGAACCAGCGACCTTCTTGCTGTGATGCGAACGTGCTACCCACTAGGCCACCGTGGCGCCTCCGCAAGTGATTAAGTAGAGGAAAATCATTTCTCCTTTACCCATTTTATGCTGTTCGTTACGTGTGTGCAAGAACTGTCACTCCCACAGTCAGTCTCATGTGCTCTGCAGACGCACAGAGATCCACACCGTTTTGCATCCGGCCAGGATTTCTAAATCTTCTAAAATGTCCGGGATTTTGCTTTGCTTTCATTTTCTTAGCTGTCATTATTGTTATGCGCACAGTAGTGAGAGCGAGGAAGATATTAAATAATTAAATAAAAACTTACATCTAAATTGGCTGCAGAATATTTGTACACCATTAGAAATGGGTCATCAACTCATTTGCCTTATTTAAATAATCTACACGGTTTATTCATATAATTATTATAATTTTTAGAGATATTGTCTGTTTGTATTCTTTTTTTCTGTCATTTATTTCTTATTTGCTGTATATTTTGTTAATTTGATGATGTCAATGTATTACATACATAATAATTTGACAATAGTAAACAGAATGTCATGCCAATAATAAAGCAAGCTGAACTTGAATGAGAGATAGAGAGAAGCAGGTTTTACCTGTCATGGGTGCACATGGGCTCCTGAATAGTGTAAAAGTAAGAAAAATAGTGGATTTTTTAAAAATGTACTTCAACACTCTTATTTATTTTTTACTTTACCCCATTGAACAGAAAAAGTTGAAAACATAGTAATAAAAATTGTGTTAAAATTCAAATTATGTTTTGTTTGTCGCATAAAGTTAACTATTTATGTGCTGTGAATAAAAGGTGCGTTTCAATCCCGCTACCACCGCAAGTATATTGCAAACCTGTGGGAAGCACTGAATAAGTGACTTACATATTGCATTTATGTATGAATTATTATATTTTTTGTATAATTTTTCTCAATTGTTATTAGCAGTGTAAATTCAATTTAAATGATCATTTAGCATTTAGGTTTACTGGGGAGGTTTAGATACATCCATATATTGCAAGTATAATAATAACAAAGTAAAGTGTAGCAATCTTTTATATACGTTTTTAATATGGTATGTATTTGTAAGTTAATTATATTGCATCTTTAATACTATTATTCTCATTAAAAATAATCCTCATATTGCATTCAACAGACTCGCGTTTGAATAAATACATGCAAGCAAATAAATTTCTCAGTTCAGATTTAATGTGTTTTTTCATTCACCACAGAATTAGTAAGAGTCAAACTGATTATCTGTTCAAACTGGCAGTGCCCTGTCTTGCCGTAGATGTTTGCCGTAAGTGTTTACGCCTCTGAGCAGTCCCAGGGCATCTGGGTCAGATCACATCATTTGGGTTCAGACACAAACATATGTCTGCTTGTGTATGCAGCAGCAGCCTCTGACCGATGTGAGGGTATTCCTGCCATTTACACTGTGTGTTCAGGGCTAGCTCTTGATCATTCACTTTATTGTGACCTCTGACATCGGGAAAATAGTCTGGAAGTTTTCTTCAGATCTCAGCCTTGCAACAGAGTTGATTATTCCATAACAGTTCCTCTTTCTCTCTCTCTCTCTCTCTCTCTCTCTCTCTCTCTCTCTCTCTCTCTCCCGTTCTCTCTCTCTCTCTCTCTCTCTCTCTCTCTCTCTCTCTCTCTCCCTCTCCCTCTCTCTCTCTCAGATAATGATGAATAGAAGTTATTCATCCGTGCTGTTGGCAGCCTTGGACAATCTGCTGGCAGGCTGAAGTGTTCCCATGATGCACTCTGACAGGCCGAGGAGGTGCATGTGGGGAAAGGGGAGGGAAAAAGGGGAAATGGGCCACTCAAGCATGGGCAGTTTAGAGTCCACGCTTGACTGTAGTTGTACTTCCATATCCCAAGCAACCGAAGCACTACTCTGTAAATTTTGTGCATATAAATGTGCTGTGGATGATAATATTTAACCAAAGCGTAGCCGAGTGTTAGCAGGCGAGAGGTAGGACGTCTGGGACGGAGATGTACATGCGTGTCTTCCTATAGCTGATGACAGACTGTGTGTGTGAAAATGCTGCTCATGCTGTATTCACAACAGCTGAAGCCCTGGAAACTGCTTTTTAAGGCTCTAGACTGACCAGGGAGGTCTAGTTCAGGGGACGGAGGTCAATTATCTGCCCAATATCAGGTGCTCGCACACAACGGGCAGCCGGTTTTTAGCCAGCTGTCTACCTCAGACAACAGACCAGTCTAACTGCTAGTCTAAAAATACCAGTCTTCTCAAATCTTTTCTGAAACCTCTTTTTCTACTTTTTACACATTGTTTACATTACATCCTGAGAAATTATTTTGCCTTCTTTACAATTTCTTCGCGATTCGGTGAGGCTTAATGCGTTAGGTCCAGATTTGGCTTTTATTTAGGGAGCCTGGCTAGATTTACTATGCATATACAGTGTTTTAACACACTTGTTGGCTTTATTAAAGAGATTGTTCACCCAAAAAAATTATAATAATATTTATTGTTTACTGTAGTTACTGTTACTTTAAAAGAAGATATTTTGAAGAATGTTAAAAAATAGGATAAATAAGAATAAGGATAAAAACAACACTGGTCCCTTTCTATTCCATTATATGGACACAACAAACATAAATGGAGATTAGTTTAGTTTTTTGGATGAGCTATCCCTTTAAGAGCGTTTATAAACTGCGCATGTTGTATGCAGACGCACCTCTAACAGACGAATTGCTCGTTTTAGCTGGCAGAATGTGCTACTTGAAAGTGTACAGAATTGTGAAATAATTTGCAAGCATTATTGTTTGGTTGCATGTCAGAGTATGTATATCTTTGTACTGAGAAATAAAACGTTTTTTTTTTCTTAAAGAATGTGCCTGTGTGGATGTTTGGCAGTAAAACACTCCACTTTGGATGTGAAACAGCTGAGTTGAAATCAGTTGCCAATATCTATTTTCGGGCCGTTCTCCTCTGTCTCCGGCCTGATTGGTCTGTTGAGCTGTCGATCATCAGCAGGCGTGCAGCTGTCACAGGAGTTGGCCGGAAGCGTGTAGGGGTTTCCCCTTATCACAGAACACCCGCACATTCTCAGACAACCACAAACTGTTGTGGGTGTGTGTAGTAGTTGTGTCTGTGCCAGATTTCCTGAGTCATATAGTGTTTGCTTTCATTATATCAAGCCTCTGCAAATCCATTCATGTATATGCAGGGCAAGGTAATCTGTTATAGATGTGCACTACTGTATAAAAACTCGAGGTGAAGTGGAAATTCAGTGAGGGTGCTTTTGATTGATCCAAAGTAAGGCTGCATGATATTGGAAAAATTTAACATTGTGATTATTTTTTATATAAGATATATACTGCGATATGAAAAGTATTACACCAGACTTGTTAAATAACTTTTTGGAAAGAATTGATCATTTTAGATTGATTAGGACGATTCTGTGTAGGAGTGCATAACATATTGTAAACAATCTACTAACAGAGAGAAATTCAATGAAGAAAAAGATTAAATGAACAGGATTTTATTGTTTTCTGAGGAGTCAAACTGTATTCAGGTATACAGTAATTGAACAATCAAATGTAAAATAATACTGCATAGTCATCGTTTTATAAACTATTCAATAAAATTAATCATCATTAGTTTGTCAAAGTTATAATTTGTTACGCCTGAATGCTTTTAAAACCTCCACAGAGTCACAGGCCTTAAAAAAACGCTTGCAAAATGCTAAATTGTAATCCAGACTCAACATTGCGTACTCTCGTGATGTGGCTATTGCGAATGATCACATTGCGATAACGATGCTGAAACGATATATTGTGCAGCCCTAATTCAGAGAGTTCATAAACTCAGAGTTTTCTTTTTAATCGTCATAGAATCCTGAAAAGAAATATAAATTACTATATTTGTCACTGATGGTAATAAAAGTCATTTTATGGGTTTTCTAAAAGTAAATGTAGGATGTTTAAGACTAAGTAGAAAAGAAATATAAAAACTTTAATGGCAATACATCAATATGTTCTCTTAAAATGACTGATCTACATTAACAACATATGACATTTTAAAAATTGATTGAATCGCCAACTTATCCAGCATTTGTTTTACACAGTGGATGCTCTTCCAGCTGCAACCCATCACTGGGTAACATCCATATACACTCATTCACACTTTTACACTATGGACAATTTAGCCTACCCAATTCACCTATAGCACATGTCTTTGGACTTGTGGGGGAAACCGGAGCACCCGGAGGAAACCCACACGAACATGGGGAGAACATGCAAACTCTTGAAAGAACATATAAACCCACTGCGCCACCAGGCTGCCCATCTCCTTTGTTTTTCTACTTTATTTTAAAAGGTTTGATGAGCTCTGCCTACTGTAACTAGTGATCTCTGTGTAAAAGTGGAATCCAATTTCCAGTCCTGTTTCCAATCCAAAAAAAGTGTTTTAAGACTCTTAATCAAGATAAACTGTGGGATTCAAGATGACTTGTTTTCTGTGACACTGATCAACATTAAATCAGTTTCTGATTAAATAAAACAAATATCTGACATTCCTTTTAAAACATTCTTTCTGACAATTCAAAGTAAAGGCATTTAAAAAAAATCTAATGTCACTTTTGTTCAGGTGCTCAGAAAGCAAGACTCCATTTTCTTGCGATTTTTATTATTATTATTTTTTATTTATTTCTTTTTTTCATTCATTCATTTATTCATTTTCTTTTCGGCTCAGTCCCTTTATTAATATGGGGTCGCCACAGCGGAATGAACCGCCAACTTATCCAGCATTTGTTTTGTCAGCGGATGCCCTTCCGGCCGCAACCCATCACTGGGAAACATCCATACACACTCATTCACACTCATACATTACGGACAATTTAACTTACCCAATTAATCTATACCACATGTCTTTGGACTTGTGGGGGAAACCGGAGCACCCAGAGGAAACCCACGCAACCACGGGGGGAACATGCAAACTCCACACAGAAATGCCAACTGACCCAGCCGAGGCTCGAAACAGCGACCTTCTTGCTGTGAGGCGAACATGCTACTTACTACGCCACCGTGGCGCCCCCTTTTTTTATTATTATTTTTATTTATTATTATTTTTTGTATTAATTTGTATCAGCGAACAAAAATACTTAAGAAGATCATTTTTTGCAGTAAATGCTGTATTTAATGCCATGACCATCTGACAGGACACTGCACTAATGATACTGAAAAGCAGCTTTGCTATTATAGAAGAAAACTATATTTTTAAAAATGTGTTCAAATGTATTTATTTTAAATGATAATATTCACAATAATACTGTTACCTTTCTTTATTTTTATCAAGCATATGCAGCCTTAGTAAACAAAATAGGCTTCTTTCAGAATAACAGTGCATGTATATTGATAAATGGCTTTCTCTTTGTACCTAGACAGCATAATTGATCAGAATTCTTTTGAATTTGTCCCAAAAAAGTGTTTGAAGCGGCAGCAAAACATCAGTTGAATACTAAACTACATTTTTAACCCTCAATAAGCAGTTTTCTTCAGAACTAGCAGCAAACACTTTGTGTGATATCAATTAGCTTTTCATTTCTGACTCTATTTCATGCTTTGTTCGGCATAAACTCAATTGTGTGTGTTTTTTTATATCCATTGTCGCAGTTAATTATTCCTTTTTGATGGTTCTGTATGCAAATGCAGCTACCTGATCCCGTGGGAGAATAAATGACTGCATCTAAGAACCACTGATGGATGGAGCACTGGATTTTTATTTTCTTCACAATGGCAGGATTTTACTCTCATGCAAATGGCTTTTAATTTGGAGGAGGACGTATATAGTTCTGCAATTTTCGAAACGGCAGGGCGTCGTTAATCACACCATTACGATTAATGCTCCTGAAAAGCTTTCAATTAAAAATAAAACGTATGTAATTAACTGTTTATGATCCAAATGGTACCGATATGATGACACTCGTTTGCCATCGCAAGAGAAACTTGGGTTGGTGATAGAAAGATTTGGGTGATCGATTGCAGTGATATGATGGTCGATATATTCATGGTCGGTCAGGAGTCGTGGAGTTCGGGAGGACTCTTAATCAGGGCTTGCGGACACTAGAGGAATGTGTAATATGTTCATGACTGATGGGGTGAGTGGAGGAAGACAGCAGAATGAATTGCACAAGAAAAAGCTGTTATCCTCGTCTCACCCTCTTTTACCCATTTATCAAATCCCAAGAGCTGAGTTAATTGACTTCCTGGTTTAGGTTCCCAAAAGGCGATATGCGTGTCAATGAGGAAGACTTGCCTGGGTAGTCATTATTATCTTTTCTTTTTTTTTTAGTGGTTGTATTTTTAGTTATTTTAATAATGTGCTACTCATTTTCTATATCAACGTCGTATCTTTCAGGGGGAAAAAGATATAATCATGTCTTACATGTAGACGAGCCTGAAATTATTCATACCCTGGCAAATTCTGACTTCAAGTTACTTTTATTCAACCTGCAAGTTTTTACAGGAAATGACACAGGCTTCCATTAAAAGATAATAAGACAATATACAAGAGGCATCATTGTGGAAAAAAATATTTCTCAGTTTTTATTAACCTTTGAACAAAAAGTGCCACAAAAATAATTTCGGGTTTGACTGTAGCTTAAAAATCATGACTTCTTGTTATCCAAATTTGCCTGTGTGTTTTATCCATCTTTTAGAACTGTGTAGAGAACTATTTCTCTATTAAATATTTATTTTATTTACTTTTGTTTTGAGGATGTTTTATTTATTAAATTTAAGTCCAGAATATTTATTTCCCCAATTCTGCTAAATTAAATAGTGGCGTTTATTAACTGGCATTTATCTTGTAAAAATGTCTGTGCGAATATTAATTACCGTACCATGCTTTGAGTTTAAAGGAGATCTATTATGCCAATATTGCTTTTATAAGTAGTTTAACTTATAAAGCATTTGTGTGGCAATAGTTTGTGCATATAGCCAGCCTCTAGTGGTAAACATTTCTTAATTCTATTTTTGAGATAATCACACTTCATAAAAACATTCTGCAGAAACACTTTGGCCCAATCCCAATTCTACCCCTTAGCCTTTCACCTTACCCCCACCCCTCGTTTTGCGCGTTCCTGTGAAGGGGTAGGGGTGTCCCAATTCTCTTTAGCTTGAAGGCGTAGGGCTAAGGGAAAGGAGATACCCCTTCGAACGAAGATTTTCCAGGACCACACTCAACCAAGGAGTAAGAACATTTCCCAGAACGCACCAGCCACAACGGCAGAATATAGCTGCACCCGGAAGTAAGGAGATCCACAAATTAATATATTTTTTGTCATTATTACAAATTTTTACAATAGAAAAACACGTTTTAATATATTCATAACTGCGCTCGTGTTTTACCATCTTGCTTAAAAAAATGCTAAAATAAAAACCGCTACATTTTGCTGTCTGTAAATAATAATTAATATTAACTTCTGTATAGCAGTCCCAGAATATTTCATCTCTTGATCTAGTGGCTGGGAATGAGCTTTGTACAGTGTCTGCTATAATGTTAATGTTGCTTTGTTGTTTACATGGATGAAAGATGCCAATGGTGTAAATGCGCAGAATAGTAACGATCTTGTTGCCACATTAGATTGCTATGATATCTGCCTTTCTTGAAGATAAATACCAAAAAACAACACAACTGGAATAACTATAGCAGTCCGGATCGTCTGATCTCATATGAAGCAAGAGATTGCGATGACGTGTGCAGGTGCTGGAGTGCTGTCCCATTTCTTAGGGGTAAATTTGGAAGTCCTTCACCTTCACACTCGGTTTTGAGGGCCAAGGGGAGGGGGGAGGGGTACAAAAATAGAATTGGGATTGGGCCTTTAATTGACATTCTCCCTTTGTTTATGTCATAAGAGGGGGAAAGCCCCGCCCATTAGCTCTCCCTCATTCGCATAAACAGCCCGGAGTGAGAAGCAGTCATCTGCCATTAGTTGTTTAGTCTGCCTCTAAGGTGACATATAGGTGTTTATAGCTCCACCCTCTTTTGAAAGGTGCACAATCTCATTTGTAATTAAAGCGACAGTCGCCTAAATGGCACATTTTGGAGCAAAGTCTAAAAGGGGTAGTTTCAAAGAGTTATAAAAGTTTATTCATGTGCTATTTTGAGCTGAAACATCACACACACACACTCTAGGGACATCAGAGACTTATTTGACATCTTGTAAAAAGGGGCGTAACAGGTCCCCTTTAAATCAATGGAAATATTTTTAAACGATGTAAAATACAGATTGTCACTTTCCCTCACTGATATAAGATCTAAAGCTCTTAAATGTGTGCAATGCATACTCTCACTGAACATATTTTTTATGTAAAAACAAATAATTGTAAAACCACAGTTTTAAATGTTCTTTTAAACATGACTTCCTTAGTGCCATGTGCTCTTAGCATTTATGCAAGCAATGCTTTGGCTAATGAGTTGCTGTCAAGCTCTGTTACTACAGTGACACGGAGAGCATATGAATAAAATGCTGTTTTCATTAAAAGGAAAAAAGAAAGTACCTTGACTACATATTCGGTAAAATTCTGGAAAGATCTTTTCTCAATTATAGGATAATCCAAACATAAAAGGTGTGCTGGATCATCCAGTAAATATTCATATTTAGAAACCATAAGTTAATGCCTAGTCATTTAGCTTCTTTTAAATAGTTGTTGTCATAGAAACATTCTGACAGTTTGAATCAGTTAATTGTCTCATTTTAAAAGAACACCTTACAAGAAGACACTTACAATCCACTCATCCTGTGATCATCTGTAGAAGCATTGTCTGTAAATTTATTATCTGTTTGTATTTATATTTGATCTCAGAAATTAATGTTATGTACATGGATAACTATAGCTCATAGTATGTACATCTTTTTACATAGTTTCACTCTGTTTCAACATACTCAGTGTGGCGAGGAATAAAGCAGCATTCTCCCACAATCTCACATGTTGGAAAGAGTTTATCTGTCTGTCTAACTTTGGTACGGGAGACACCGGATTGAGGGCAGAACAAAAGGTGTTGGGTTTTCATAACCCAATAACGGTTAGATATGGATAAACCCACCTTTTGAACCCAACAGTTGTGTTTGTCCATTTCTGACCCAATGTTAGTATGCAACAACCCAACATTTTTTTAAGAGTCTACATAAACAATCACGCTCCGCTTGCCATACACACATGAATGAATGGTTTGTGTCTCGCATCTGACGTCACTAATTTGACCAGTGGCTTTGTGGCGTATCTGACAAGTGTTTCGCCTGCAGGTATAATTTTGCAGTCTTTGTCTCTCAGGGAGCTGAAACGCAGATCTGCTTTATTTGTACAGTTTCTCTCCGTGGGCTTGTTAAAGTAGGTTAGGTTGAGTTAAAAACCTCCCCCACCTGAAGGCAGATTAATATCACTCTTTCATTAACCTCTGCGCTATCAACTGTCTCTGGTGTGGAAACACACATTCAATATCCCCCTTCGGTCCAGCGGGGACAGAAGCAGTGGAGTTATCAATAGCGTGTGCTGTTAAGAGTTTATTGATAGATGTATTTAAATGGGTTAGAATGGGAAAGAGAACGCAGGATGTGTTTGATGACGAACTGCAGAGAACATTTGGTGCATAGTGTGTTTATGTGGGGCGATCAGCGAGTCTGTGACACATTTTGCTTAAGTCTGAATGTGGGAGTTTGTGCTATGTGTCAGCTCTTTCTATAATATCGCCATATTTATTGGCTAAACATTAAAGAAATGTATGATTAATGCCTAAATTGTGTAAATGAATGTTATAAAGAGTGCTGCTGTTGAGACCTGCAGCACCACTGGGATAGGTTGCTGATATATAGCTTGGGCAGTTTAAACATTAGGATCCCATTTTGTGTGTGGGTGTGTGGATAATAATTTTAAGAGTTTGAAAAAAACTCTTTCACTATATAAGGCTTTAATAATGCGGTAATAAACCACGTTTTCAGACATTTCATTTTTTTTTAATGTATTTTATTGACACAATGCTAACATTTTAACTTCAAGAATGTTAAGAAATCCTTATCTTCTGGAATAACTCTGATTTTCAGTCACAACTAATGAAAACAGGGCGCCACGATGGCGCGTGAATAGCACGTTCGCCTCACAGCAAGAAGGTCGCTGGTTCGATCCCCGGTTGGGCCAGTTGGCATTTCTGTGTGGAGTTTGCATGTTCTCCCCGTGGTTGCGTGGGTTTCCTCCGGGTGCTCCGGTTTCCCCCACAGTCCAAAGACATGCGGTACAGGTGAATTGGGTAAGCTAAATTGTCCATAGTGTATGTGTGCGAATGAGAATGTATGGATGTGTTTCCCAGAGATGGGTTGTGGCTGGA